>JASDQU010010971.1:216635-277006 GCA_032191745.1 Picea mariana | reverse complement strand
ATTAGTTCATAGTTGACCATAAAATATACATCCCTTTATCCAAAGTTTAAAAAAATAATTATTTATTTTAAATTTTAAATCTCATTTATGTGATATCTTATTGGCCAAAAACTTTGAAGTGTTATTGTTGCCTTCACTTCCCCCAATGTAATTGTAATAAATATTTCTTGTTTTTTTATATATATTGTCAAAAGTTGGGGGCCCATCTTGTTAAATAAATAACCCTTTCTTTTTTGGCATGGATATGCATTTTTTTTTGTTGCTCTCATTTAATGGGCACCTTTTTCCTAGGCACATTTAAATAAAATAAAATAATATTTTGTAGGTAGGATTCAAATGAATGACAATTGTACTTTTTCTTTCACAATTATTTGAGTGTTAAAATAAAATGTTTCATTAAAAAAAGCTTACTATTAACAAAATAAATATTTATAACCTCACTTTAAATCAAAATAAAATTAAATTTAAAGTTTGAATAATCTACAAATTTCATATTTTTATTACAAATTTATTTAAATAACATTTTCATTTTATATTCATATCTTACTGTGTGAATATAATTGTAGTAAATGTGCAATAGTATCAGTGAGGTCATCACTTGTCAAAAGGCTTCTCACCATAAAATAAGTTGACTACTATATTAATGGATTATGGATGAAAATATCTTCTATATAATTAAAAAAAAAACACTACCAATTTCATACAGCTTAATGATTGAAAATTAAAATTGTTATTTTTCTCCTATTTAATCCAAAAACCTAGATTATTACATCTCAAACCATTTTTGTTTGTTTTTAAATTATTATTTTTACACCTCTAATAAAATAAATCTTATAACTCAAAAATATTATATTCAAACATTTAAAAAATATTTTCTAACACCATGGCGCTGATAGATCTATATATACATATATACCCTATATAGGACAATACCAAAGGACAATATATACCTTACCCCTAGATTATATCTTCTTAAACTTTCCCCATATTAAGTAAGTAGATCTAATATTAATAACGAATATAGATCTATTTGTAAGGTGTAATCTAAATGTTATGGTTAGATTATATAATATTATATAATATAGTTTAATAGGTATTTATACAGTAAAATTAGAGGAAATTATTTTTGGCATAGTCTTAAGAAAATAAAATGATAAAAATAACCTATACGAACACCTAATTTATTGTTTTTTTTCCAAGGAAAAAGGCATAAATTTTATTTATATTCGATAAAACTTACATTCTAAATAATGCATTATGACCCATGCATTTAGTCGAAAATATGGGATCCCCACCAAGGCTGCCCAGTGTCACAAGCAAAAAACAGAACATACTTGTAAAAGTCTGGTATAGGTAGTAGGAAAAAGCATCTCAGTACCCAAGTCCAGAAGATATACACAAAAATAGAGAGGAGCCTCAAAAAAATTATTGTTTATTTAAAATATCATAAATAAAAGATTTAAAGATTTAAAGCATTAACAAATTGTTTTAATTAAATACTTTGTAATGGTTTTGAAATCATTTATAAAAAATTGCTTATCTTTCAAATAATGACTCTAATTATATAAACTCTCTCATTTTTTATGTTTTTAAAACTAAAGAAAGTTAGGATATTTCAATAATAAATATAAAAATATTAAGTTTTAAAAATTAAGTTATATTTAAAAATTAGACTATTTTTATGTATTATATTATATAACACATAGTATTTGTTATATAATATAACACATAGTATGTGTTATATTAATTAATATAACACTTTTCAATTTTTAATTTAATCTTAACAATCAAAAACTTTTTAAAAACTTTACTGCTATATAACACATATTATGTGTTATATAGCATATGTGTTATATAGCATATTAATATATTTTTGAAGTTAGTAAAGTTTTTAAAAAGTTTTTGATTGGTTAAGATTAAATTAAAAATTGAAAAGTGAAGACACAACTTCTATCACTATTTTTATTTTTGTTGGGCTTTACTTATGGATAGAAGACACAATTTAAAAGGTAATAATTGATGGAATACACTATTTAAAAAATAAAAAAGAATCCTAAAAATTTCCTTACATAAGAACCTCATCATCAAATATAACCCATAATTCTAGTTTTCCCTCGCATACCACACATCATGCCTTAGAATCCCCTCATGGAGAATATGAAGGTGTTACTGCGTTTTGAGCTTACGTGTTATTGCTTGTAATGCTCATAACATCAAGAGCATACTTGTTAGGTATCTATGGTTTCATGTATTCAATGAGTATAAGAGGGTGAAATCATGAAGATGGGTGTTTATTTTGCTTGTTTTATGAGAAAAAAAAAACTATATTTTCACAAGTTCTTCAATTTCCGGCATACAAAAGTATTTTTTTTATTTAGAATTTCACTTTACAGTAAAAACAAAACTTGTGGTGGGAATTGATGGGATCTGTTAAAAAAAACGATTAGCTCGTGAAGGCGCTCGGATTGCTCTGTACTAGGGTTCGCCCCCATTCACCTTCATGTCTGGCCAGGGCGGAGGGGAGTCGTCGCCCCCTCCCTCCCCGACCTCTTCCTTCCGTAAACTTATCGCAGCATGCAACAAGAAGCTGCCCCCTGCAGAACCTCCTAGTTTCGTGAAAAAACTGGACGCAGTTCCTGAGATCGTCCTCCCCCTGGACCAGCCTATGAAGGTCGCTCTGTCCCTAGCAGATCGCGGCCTAGTAGGTCAGTTCATGGGCCTTTGGCCCTCAGCCCGAACAACAGATAACTAAATTCAAAGGAACTGGCGACCTTTGATAACAAACAGTGTAACTTGCTATGCAGTTGGGAGAGGTTTCTTTATCTTTGAATTCATCTCTCAGGAGGACAGAGATCTAATCTTCAGAAATGGGCTGGATTTCATGGGCACACAAGGTCTCTATCTGAATCGCTGGACCCCTAGCTTTGATCCAACCTCGGAAGTGCCAAAAGATGTCCCGGTTTGGGTAAGATTCCCAAATCTGCCAATACACTGCTGGAACTCTTCTTCGCTCCAAGCTATTGGAAATGGCTTGGGACACTACATCGATAAAGCGGACCCAACAGATCAGTATTCCTACGCAAGGATCTGTGTGGAAGTTGATCTGGAGGTAGGTTTGCCGAAAGCGGTAAAACTAAAAGTAGGAGACTGGCAGCACTTCCAAAAGCTCGACTATGAGCAACTCCCCTTCAAATGCAGAGGCTGCCATGAATACGTCCATTTTCAGCGGAACTGCCCAAAAAAACTAAGTACAAAGAAAGAAGGAGAAGGTGGTTGGCAACAGGCTAGGAAAGGGAAACCGAAATCAAAAGGAACAAGAAGCGAAAAGCCAGCCCCAACTAAAGAAAAGAACCTTGGAAGAAAAGAGATGGCTAACAGCTTCAGTGCTTTGTCCAAGGAAACTGGTGGAGAGATAGGGAAGCCGAGCCAGGATGCCCAAGGGGAAGCTGAAGGAGGTACCCAAACCCCAGAAGACAGAGAGATACTAAATTTAATAGAGAACGAGATGAAAAACAAATCCCCCCCAAGGAATGGAGCAACCCAATGCGCAGAGGAAGGGGAGATCTCGTCCGGCAGTGAATCGGAAGGAGCAAGTGAAGCATGGGCCTCCCCAAAGAAACCAGGAAGAGGCAGGAAGTCCAAAAAAGTTGAAAGAGACCAAGAAACCTACAAGGACGTTCTAAAAGGTGCACAGCCAACTATTGAGCAACTGATCAGCGTAAGGCAAACAAGGAAGCTCTTCAAAGCCTCCCAAGGAGGCCATTCCCCTCCCCAAGGTAATTAATGAAGCTAGTCTCCTGGAACTATAGGGGTCTCGGCAACAAAAGGAAAGAAGAAGCTCTCAAAGATATTATCAAAACATCGAAAGCGGACATCCTACTCCTCCAGGAGACCAAGATGAGTTAGCAGGACTCTCTCAAAGTTTCAAGAAACGCATGGAGGAACAGCCAAGGAATAGTTGAAAATGCCAGGGGCGCGTCAGGAGGGCTCTGCACGCTGTGGAACACCACTAAAATAGAACTGCTCAACTCAGACACTCGCATGCATTGGATCCACACTTCGCTCCTTCACAAATATTCTGGACTTCAGGTAAGCCTCTTTAATATTTACGTTCCGCAGCATATAGAAGAAAAAAAGATTTGTTGGGAACCCCTCCAAGACTTCCTTCAAAAAAATGAGCTAGACAACATCATTTTAGGAGGTGATCTAAATGCAACCCTTAGCCAAGAGGAAAAGAGAGGCGGCACTATAGTCAGAGACCCAGCCAGAGAATGGGTGGAAGATCTTATTACAGCTTGGGACCTAATAGATATAAAGCCGGTCAAAGGCCACTATACGTGGTCCAACAAGAGGTTAGGATCGGGGCACATAGCTGCCAGGCTGGACGGATTTCTCGTCCAAAGTTCTTATCTAACTCTGGGGCTTATCGCCCTCACCGAAATCCTACCCCACAGCGCTTTAGACCACAAGCCTATTCGTTTAGAGTTTAAATCAGAGCAAGACCAGGGACCCATCCCTTTCAGGTTCAACCCGTCTTGGATCCAAGACAAAGATTTCCTTGGGCTCGTCTCCAGCACGTGGATAAGCAAGATCATTGGATCTGCTTCCTTTGTTTGGGAAGAGAAGCTTTGAAGGTTAAAAACCGCCCTGAAATCCTGGGCAAGAGGCCATCCAAATCCAACCTCCTCACGCAAAGAGGCCCAAAAGCATCTTGAGAAGCACCAGCTAGAACTGGAAAGCAAAGAAATCACCCAAGAGGACCTGCAGCAAGAATTCCTACTGCAAAGCCAGTGGCACAAGGCATGCAGGGAGGAAGAGTGTTATTGGAGGCAGAAATCCAGGAGCCTTTGGCTAAAGGATAGAGACAAAAACACAGGATACTTCCATAAGCAGGCGGAGGCAAGGAAACATTTTAAGGCAGTAACAGAAATTCAAGTTCAAAACACTATAATCTCAGATCCAAAAGGTATTAAGCAAGCAGCCTTCGAAACCTTTCCAGCCCTCTACTCAGAAGAGTAAAGGGCAGACATTGACCCCCAAATGTACCCCCTTTCCATCATTCCAGATCTCATAAATGAGGACATTAACCGCGGCCTGCTAAAGGAAGTTTCGCAGCAAGAAATAAAGGAGGCCCTAGATCAAATGAATCCGAACAAAGCCCCAGGACCGGATGGATTTACAGCCAGATTTTATCAACAATGCTGGGGGATAATCAAATCTAACCTCACCAAAATGATAAGGAAATCGCAATCAAGTAGTAATCTCGGAGGAAGCACAAACTCGGCCTTCCTGGCACTCATCCCAAAGGAGAAAGGTGCACTCAGCTTCAACCGCTTCAGGTCGATTTCACTCTGCAACAGTAGCTATAAAATCCTCACCAAGATTATAGCAAACAGACTAAAAACAATTCTCCCCCATATCATCCCAGAAAACCAGGGTGGCTTCATCAAAGGCAGACACATCACCAACAACATCCTCCTGGTCCAAGAGGCTCTTCACTCAAGCATCCGGAGGAAAGACAAAGGTATGATTATAAAGCTTGATCTCGCCAATGCTTTTGATAGAGTCAATCACAGTTTCTTATTTGAAGTAATGAGGAAGTTTGGTTTTGATCAAGCTTTTGTTAACTGGATTAAGGCCTGCATAGGCTCACCCTAGATAGACCCCATGGTAAATGGAAGAGTAACAAAATTCTTTCAAGCATCCCGAGGGCTAAGGCAAGGGTGCCCACTTTCGCCCCTCCTCTACGCAATCCAAGCCTCTATTCTAAGCTATCAGCTGGGAAACTCCCAAGCCCAAAGCATTCTGCAGGGTCTAAGAATAGCGCAAGGGGTTAAAGACATAAACCACACTCAATTCGTGGATGATACCCTGTTGTTAGGTGGATCAAGCTCAATAATCGCAAAAAAGTTTAAGGAAGAACTTGATGCTTATACTACAGTTTCAGGAAGCGAAATAAGTAAGGCAAAATCCAAGATTTATGGTTGGAACATCATGCCCAACGAAATGATTGGAATTTCAAGAGTACTTGGGATGGAAGGACATACCAATTGGGAGTCCTTCACTTATCTTGGAATTCCTATTTCCAAGGCTGCCCCAAGAGCCTCTCAATGGAATCGCCTAATTGACAAGCTCAAGAAGAAAATTTCCACTTGGGGGGCGAACTGGCTAAATCTAGCAAGGAAAGTTGTCCTAATCAAGTCAGTTCTGGCCAGCATTCCCATCTACCAGAGTTTGTTGCTTCTAGCACCTTGTTCCACAATTCAAAAAATCGAAGCGTTGCAAAGATGTTTCCTTTGGGAAAGCGGGAAGCAGATTGGAAGGAAATTGCACATGATAAACTGGGAAAAAACCTCTAAACCTCTCCTGGAAGGCGGTCTCAATTTTAAAATAACCCGCATACAGAACCTTGCTTTGGGGGCAAAGTTGTTGTGGAACATAGTCACCGAAGCACCAGCTTGGAGCAAAGTAGCTCTCTAGAAAAAATATTTTAGGGGGCCATGGGAACGTTGCTTAGAAAATCCTTGCAGGGATTCTAAAGGATCCCCTTTTTTAACCCTCTGCAAAAAGGCCTTACCTTTATTCACTCCTCACCTCACCTGGGTGCCAAGGAATGGGAGGAAAATCAAAATATGGCATGACTCAATTTTAGGAGACCCTCCTCTTGATTCGAGACAGGACCTGAGGCGTCTTAAGGATTGGATGGGAACGCAAAATTTAAAGACTGTCGTTGATATCTCAGTTTGGGGCAATGACAGGCACCAATCGTGGCAAGGGTGGGGAGTGGGCAACTTACCCCTGGATTTAGAAGGGGAATGGAGAACTCTTAAGCTCTGCCTTCAGGGGAAAGCCCCTTTAAAAAAAAAGGGGAAGGACGAGAGAGGCTGGGGGAAAACGCCAAAGCCTACACCACTGCTAATGGCTATCGACTAACTCTAAAGGTCCCCACTGCTCCAGAAAATCCGCTCATTTGGAAAGCGATATGGCAGACCAAGTCTATTCCTAAAATTGATATGTTTATATGGACTCTTGCCCATAACAGCATTCTAACAGGGGAATGCCTCCAAAGGAAAGGCTGGGCGGGCCCCCACCGGTGTCCTCTTTGCCAACAGGCTGAAGAAACTACTAATCACCTCCTCCTCAATTGTGCCTACTCCAAAGAAGTATGGAGGTTGGCAACTAGAACAGCAACTGAAGTCAATTGGCCAGAAGACATCAAAAGTCTCCTCCAGCACTGGGATACATTATACCCATTCCAGAAACGAAAACAAAGTCAAGCCTTTGCGCTGTGGATAGTCCTTCCAAAGTTCATACTATGGAGCCTGTGGCTGGAAAGGAACAGCAGAATCTTCAGGGACGGGAAAAGGAGCGCTCCCATCGTGGTAGCCAACTTCCAAGCTCTATTTGGCGAGAGCGCCCAGTACCTTTGTCAATCCAATTACAGCAGGAAGCTAGACGAATTGGAAGCTCTCTGGCTGGACCAATTCAAAATTCGAAGTGCAAATGGAAACACAGCTAACTCTCCAAGTGTTGAGGACTGGGAAATAAGAAAAGAGAAGCAGGAGTTTAACAATTGGAAGCTAGATAGGAAGGCCTATATCCTGTCCTTTGACGGGGCCTCCAAAGGCAATCCGGGGCTAGCAGGTGGAGGTGGGATAATTGAGAGCCCCAGGGCAGAAACAATGACAAGTTACGCCCTGGGCTTAGGTACTGAGACCAACAACATTGCAGCAGCCATGGCACTGTGGCAAGGACTTCGTCAAGCTAAGAAGCAGGGGATCCAGGAACTGGTCATAATTGGAGACTCCAAATTGGTAGTCAGAGCCATTATTTGTCGGACTCAAACCCAAAGCACCAAACTAAATAACCTTTTGAACAAAATTCGCCTCCTCCTAACTAGCTTCAACTCTTATGAGATATTTCATGTTTTAAGAACGTTGAATGAGAAGGTTGACGAGGAAGCTAATAAAGAAGTCCTCCTGGCGCCTGGAAGCCTAAACCTCAACGGAACTGTGTCCACCGTGGAGATACCGTAATCCAAGATATTGCCCGCACACAGCTAGCAAGTGGTTGAGATGGGGAAAAGGACGACAAGGGAAATGATCATGCTTTGGCAGAATAGAACCGAGCCATTGGAGGAGAGGGACAGAGGATGATACCATGCCCAAGCGGACATCAGACTGGGCAAGGAAAGGAGCACACCCCACCCATACCTCTTATCCTTTGCAATTCAGGACGTAATCATGTGGATCAAGGAGCGCGAGTTTAAATCAAGGATGCAACCTCAAGCCCAAACCATTCATATGCAGATCTTTTCCTGCGCCTACGAAAGTGAAGAATCCAGTCGCCCGTTTAAGGGGAAGATCCGAGTAATGGCAGCCAACTCTAGCAAGCAACCAAGTCTGGAGGAACGGCTGAAGACAATGGATACAACGCTGGAGAACCTGAAGCAAATGCTGCAATACCAATTGGACTTTCTGGAGAACCTGGACTCGGAAGCAGGGAGAAGGATGGAACAGCTGGAGCACGACCTTTCCACTGCAAAGTTTTGTTTCTCTGATGAGCTGAGTAAGCTACACCAAGAGCTCAAGAACCCAAAGGAAGAGTTTGCACAGAGAATCGGTCAGCTGGAAGAGAAAATGTCCCAGCTCAACAGTGAATGGAGGAAGGATTCTGAAAGCTAGTTCTGCTATTATGTCTGAAGCAAACTTCTCCCTCTGCAGCATCTTGACATTTTGTATAGAAGTCAAGACTTTAAATAAGATTGTAATAGCTAGTTAAGTGTTAGCTCTTGTTGATTGGTGTCATGTTATGTGTAATCAGGAGCAATGTTAAGCCCCTCTCTGGAAAATGCTCAGTGAAGCTCAGCCATTTTGTAACCGCACCAGTGGCTGGTCCACATTTAATATAAATCCTCTACCCGTTATTGTCAAAAAAAAAAAAACTTGTGAAAAAATTTGTTAGCTTTCCAATGACTATTTTTCAATTTTTTTTATTGAGATTTGATATGTCAATCTGACAATTGTTTAACAATATGTTCATTAAACATGAAAGGAATGATAATGAGTTATTTTTCCCCCAACAATGTATCTATTATTAAACTTTTGTTTTTAACAAACGAAATACGCTGCAACAATCCACAGAGACTCTATTTTATTATGACTATAATTTTGAATCTAACGGATGAATATTATAATTTCTACAATTTTTTTAAGTTGACCAAGCTGAAAATATTGCAGATTTTAAACACATGTTTTCCCCCACCTTGTATCTATCTTAATTTTTACATAAAAGTAAAATCTAAACATACCCTTTTGAAAAGAACAGTTTAAGGATTATGAATATAAATTTTTCTAAATTTTTCACTGTGTATTTTTAGAGATACGAATATTTCATTTCACTGAATCATAATGTTAGCTGAAAATACTATGCAGTGATTTTTTTAAAAAATTAAACAAAATTAGATAAAAATAATGAAAATGAAAACAAATTATAGGAATTGAAAGTAGATTCAATTTTGCAAAAGCTGGTGTTATTTTCGAAACCAAATTCTGAGTATTTGTAGGAGTTTGCAACCTCCAAAGTTCAGGTAAGCTAGAGAGAATTCTTTGGTTCCTGTAAACAGTCTCATTTGCTAGTTTTCGGCCGAAAAACGTCATTCTAACGAAATCCGTTAAAATTAAATGGTTTCCTAGCTTTTCGGCCGAATAATAAAAATAAAAATAAAATAAAAACATTTTTTCGGCCGAAAGATTGTTGAGAGAATTTCGTTGGTCGGAAACAATGAAAAGACACGTTGTATCGTTTCATTTCGCGCCAAATTGTATAAATACGCTTTCGACCGAACACATTTAATACAATTCATCGCTTGTTTTGTGGTTTTCTAGAGCACCTAAACAAAGTTTTGAATCATCTTTTTCGCTTTTGTTTAACAAGGTAATTGATGTTTGTTCAAGTTTTTATTGGAATAACACTTTATATATTGAAAGCTAAATGTTGAGCATTTTTTCAAGGTGAAGCCTTTGTTGAACATAAAATTATTGATATTATTTTTTAATACTTTTTGTGACAATCAAGTTTTTCTGAGACTGTAATGATCCCAAGCCAAATTCTGACTTGGAATCACTAACTACCACTGATTTGTCGATGTGCAGGTGTTTATTGAGTTATTAAGTGCATACAAGATTCATTCAACACATGAAGATCATCATACATTCAAGATATAGAAGCACAAGCAAAGATCTGACCCTTTTATTATAAGCAATGTAGGATCAATACAATAGATGGTTGATCTAGCATAAACCTCAGATGGTCATACAAACAACAGATATGAGCTGCTACAAAATGCTCTCGTCAATACAAAAGAAGCCTCTAAAGGCTGGATAAGTAATGAATACCAGTACCAAGCAGATCTGAATGTCAAACCCTCCAACTAGAGAGTGTCACGCTCCAAGTGAAGACTGAAGCCCTCAATAATTCATCCTTGCTGAAGGAGGCTTCCAAATGCTCTGAAACTCTCCTGAAATATAGATCGGGACACTGCAAGTCGCTATGTGAATTCTCAGGGTTAGATATGAAGTGTAACCCCTCCAAACAGACTAGATCTGGATCTCAAAAACGCCCTCCTTCTCTTCAATTCGCCCCACTGCTCAAGAAATAATCTGATCCATAAAACTATCTCGGAAGGCACTAGATCTGATGTCCAAGGCCCTGTAATGACAACCCAAGTGATAGAATCCTCAACGGCCCTACCAATCTCCTACAGTGAATCTCTCTCCAAGGATGGTGTGCCCCCCTTGCTGGAAACCCCCAATGGTGCTCCCTCCTCCTCTTCCTGTGCATGTGGCTGTGTAGAACCTCTTGCACTGATGTAGATCTGACTAGAATGGTGTGGGAGAGTATTTCATCTTTGATACCAAGCTTGGGACAAGCTAGGTGGAATCTTTCACCACCGAATCGTCCTCTAGGGCTTGTTAAGTCAAAACCCTCAAAACCCCCAAAGTTGGGCTTACTAGCTAGAAGCCAGATATCAAAAGATAAACAGACATGAATGAATGAGAAGAGGCCCTTGCCTTTCCTTTATACTTTTTGGCTCACCTTGTCCCTCCAAAGTGACTTTCATTTTATTAATATTTAATTAATTAATTAAATCACTTTAATTAATTAATTAACCTTTTACCTTTGAAAAGCTCCTTATCTCTCCTTGTGGCTTCCCTGGCCACTGAAAGTCACTTCTAGCCATCCCATCCTGTACCATTGCTCTTCCCGATTCCAATGAGTTATTACACTAAGAGGTTCCTCCAATTTATGTGCCCAAAATGACCTCTTAAGTGAATTCCATTGACTTATAGCTCAGAATAGTCAAAATCATGGAAATCGTCGGAATGCAACGAAAACAAAGCCAACCTGTGCAGAATGGCTCATAATGATGGAATATGATGATCAATGCAAGTTGGACCCCACAATGCCTCTCAAATACCCCTATACTCGCTATAACATCCATCTGGCCATTCTGGTCATCATAAATCTCTACACTGGGATAATGTCCCAAAGTGGGGACATTACAGTCCTCCCTGCTAGAAAATTGCTTGTCCTCAAGCAATACCCAAATCCCTCCAAGTAAAATACCAGGATCCCATGTCCACCTGTGGGGTACACAATAGAACCCATCAAAAGATGAACAATAGTATACTCCACCCCCTGGATCCCATATCAGGAAGTGAACTGCAATACTCTGCGAAGCATAGTCCTGAAAGATATCAACCCTGTGAACCTCCTACACATGACACATGGCCTCATCTCGGAATGATTCCATCCTCCAAATCTCTACCAATATCCACACGGCCTCCATCAAATGCACATGCTGATGTCCGATCGAGGTGATGCAAGACCTTCGTGAGGCACCTGCAAGCGATGTGCTCCTCTCGAAACTGAAGATCAATGGAAAGTTAGAATAACTTTCCCCTGCAATGGTCCACTCTCCCCTGTCGGTCAATGAACTGCTCAATCCTGCAATCCCTAGGTCCCATGCTAACCTCTGTCGAAGATCCTCATGCTGACACTGCACTACTCTAACCATGACTGTCAGCCCCCTGCATACATCCTGAATCCTCCTCTCCTGGGTCCTCCAGCTGAAATACCTGTGACCATTGGACCTGCTATCCAGAAACTGTATCAGTAAAGACATCTCTATAGAGGAAGTACCCATCCAAACATATCCATGCCCTATCATGATGATCACGAGGGAGGAAAGGTCTCGCCCCATAGGACAAGTACCTGCAGGCTCCCTCCAAACCAACCCAAGGTGGAGTGTGTGGCTCTCTGGCCCCACCTAGGTCGTCATGTAGTGAAACATCCTGCTAACCAAGTGAACCCTCGGATCCCATGGTAAACTTGGAAGTTTATCACTTCCAGTCTCCGCTAGCTGCTCAAGTGTTGGACTGATCCCTGTCGAAAGCCCACTACACTCATCTGTCATAACCTGGTCTATGATGCTCACCATCACACACCAAGTCTCAACTGTCTATCTAACACGGTCCACCTCTGACCTATTGTATGTCGTAAAAGTACTCATATCATATAGTCTCGACCTACTCACTCTCCATGCCCCCAGCGATGGCCTATCCTTCCTCATGCTGTTGTCTATGATAAAATTGTCAGGACAGGCTAATAGAAACATCTGCAGTTGATTGTAGGACTGGGAGGTGTCACATGTTTTGGTCAATCCCAATGATTCGACAAGAAGCTCGTCCATCAGTATCCATGAAAGATTCTCTCTTGTGGTCATCACCGAGTCCCAACCATCCAGTACAACCAGAAGTAACCCCTCCGACTGCTGGTCAACCAACCTCCATCTCTCATCTACCATGCATCTGCTGAAATGGTGAAGGTGATCTCCCACAACTATGTGCTGTTGCAGAGGAGTGACATCTCCATACTCCCCTGAGTATGTCTCCTCCCTGCAAGGCACTATACCCCTCTGACTGCCACCATATATCTCGGCATCTCTCTGTGAGCTATCACTCATTACGGTATGCTCTAGCCTACTCATGTCATCTCCCGCAAACTCATGCTGCATCACAGATCCTGGGTGTATGGCTGGATCAATCTCTATATGGAGTTCAACCACTCCCAAGACACAAATGGGAGTGTCCCCCATCAACTGGTGCTCCTCTGCTAGATCATCAACATCCTCTGTCAACATGACTAACTGATACACATGAGTGTCCACTAAGACAGATGAAGTGGATCTCTGATGGATCTCCTCAAGAGACCCATCTGATCTAGACTCTGATTCTTGAAGGGCGGTCTGTGTGCCTCTCAAGAATCCTCGAGTTCTCTCCAACTCCTAAGTGAGTCAGACCATCTCCAACTCTTGCTCCCTCAAAGCCCCCTGATAGATCTCACCAACCCTCAACAGAAAATCTCTGTCAGCCAACAACTGATGGTAGTCGGTCCTCATCACAAATACTCTCTCCCTAAGAGTATGAAAATCATCCATGGCAATCCCCTCATCTGAACTACCATGTGCCACTGATGCTCTCCAGCAGTAATCTGCCATTACTGCATGCATGTCATCAATACGTCTAGTGGTTTCCATGATCATAGCCTCACTAACTCTCAACTGTGCTGCTAAGTGGTGTGACTCATGATCATAGTCATGTTGAGGTACCCCCTCATGCCTCTTACTGCTAGTGCTATCACTAACAACCCTCTCCGTAGAAGATAAAGTGATGAACTGCCTACTGTCTACTGTGCCACTAGGTCTGCCCATACATAACTGCACATCATCCTCAACTGCTAGCTCCCTCTGAGTCATATTGTATCCAGTGTGAGCAGTTGTATCCTCCTGTGTACTCAACCTACTACTATCTTCTGCGCCTAGATCCCATAGAGATGTATCCAGACACGTGCTATGGTCATCCTGACTACTAAAAAGTGCATCATCATCAATGCAAACCGATCCTGGAAGTAAGTGCTCCATCAACCTGTCATCCTCCAAAATCTGCTCAACCAATGGAATCTCCAACATCTGTGACTCTGTTAAGAACCAATACCAGATATAAAAATATAATCACCACAAATACTGAATACACAATAGATCCACAAAAGAAGATAGAAGAAACCACACTTTATTAGAAGAAAACCCTTGAGGTAGGGCAACACCATACAATGGATCCTATTATGGAAGGGATCCTCTCTTGTTCACTTGCCTCTTCGAGGGGGCTTCCTCCTATTGAGCTTCAGCTCCAAATACAATAATTCTCTTCATATCTCATTACATTGCTTGAACCCCTTTATATAGTGCTACCATCACCTAAGAACATTCTAGAGGAGGAATCTTCTAGAAGTAGAACCTTCTAAGAAGTCCTCTTACATTTATTATATCTAACTACCATAGTGGGCCTTATTTAATAATATAGTGGACCTAGTCCACCTTACATTGAATGACCTCCACTATTATCACTATGGGCCCTCTGGGCTCCCCTACTACCTCTCTAGCTACCTTACAGACTCCATCTCCTTTGGTTGACCTGTATGTGTGAGGTCAACTACTGGTACGTCCTGTACCTCTTCCTGGATCTGTGGGTCTACCTGTCCATGGTGTGCATCCCTCACACTAGGCTCATCCATCATACCTGACGTGCCACTGATCTCCTCATGTGATGTGGCTATCATGGGTGTCTGAACAAGTGACAGATGTGTCATGACCCCCATAGGAAGCTCATCATCTCTAGGTGCTAACACGTGTGAATCCTCACTAGTGTCACCATTCTGCTGAGGCGTAAGGTCATCAATGCTATGTGACATGTCTATTGAGATACCGGTGCCATCGTCCTGTCCATCTAGCTGCTTATCCACTACACAAAGGTAAACATCCTCCTCAAGCGTGCAAGCATCACTAGCCTCTGTGCAAGAGTCATCATCACTATCCTCTGAGGTAGAGTCACTATCAATAGCCTCTGTGCCAGAGTCACTATCATCATCGGACTGCCCCAGATAAGGCTCAATCGACCCATCCTCACATACCTCATCATCACTGTCATGACACGCCTCAATAATGCGCTCCTGATCCTTACCCCTGCACCTATGATCTGGTTCCCACGACCCCTTGCAACTGTAGCAAAGTTGCGTGCTCCTAATGGATGTGGGGTTTCTTTGTTCTTCCCACCATATAGCTGCTTCTTTTTTCTTTTCACCTGCTATGATCATCCCCTGTAAAATATCCCATTTGCTCCAATGGGGATTTCTATGGGCTGCATATTGTAGGAAGGTTATTGTAGCCTTAGTTTCCTTTCTAAGGCCGACATACATGATCTCCAACCATGGTATCTCAAAGGCTATCTTATCCACTTCTTTCCAACTATCCATTTATCCCTATGGAAGACCCCTCAGGTTTGCAGGATTTAAGCTCCGATACCACTATAATGATCCCAAGCCAAATTCTGACTTGGAATCACTAACTACCACTGATTTGTTGATGTGCAGGTGTTTATTGAGTTATTAAGTGCATACAAGATTCAGTCAACACATGAAGATCATCATACATTCAAGATATAGAGGCACAAGCAAAGATCTGACCCTTTTATTATAAGCAATGTAGGATCAATACAATAGATGGCCGATCTGGCATAAACCTCAGACGGTCGTACAAACAACAGATATGAGCTGCTACAAAATGCTCTCGTCAATACAAAAGAAGCCTCTAAAGGCTGGATAAGTAATGAATATCAATACCAAGCAGATCTGAATGTCAAACCCTCCAACTAGAGAGTGTCACGCTCCAAGTGAAGACTGAAGCCCTCAATAATTCGGCCCTGCTGAAGGAGGCTTCCAAATGCTCTGAAACTCTCCCGAAATATAGATCGGGACACTGCAAGTCGCTAGGTGAAGTCTCAGGGTCAGATCTGAAGTGTAACCCCTCCAAACAGACTAGATCTGGATCTCAAAAACGCCCTCCTTCTCTTCAATTCGCCCCACTGCTCAAGAAATAATCTGATCCATAAAACTATCTCAGAAAGCACTAGATCTGATTTCCAAGGCCCTGTAATGACAACCCAAGTGATAGAATCCTCAACGGCCCTGCCAATCTCCTACAGCGAATCTCTCTCCAAGGATGGTGTGCCCCCCTTGCTGGAAACCCCCAATGGTGCGCCCTCTTTTTCTTCTTGTGCCTATGGTTGTGTAGAACCTCCTGCACTGATGTAGATCTGACTAGAATGGTGTGGGAGAGTATTGCATCTCCGAGACCAAGCTTGGGACAAGCTAGGTGGAATCTTTCACCACCGAATCGTCCTCTAGTGTTTGTTAAGTCAAAACCCTCAAAACCCCCAAAGTTGGGCTTACTAGCTAGAAGCCAGATATCAAAAGATAAATAGACATGAATGAATGAGAAGAGGCCCTTGCCTTTCCTTTATACTTTTTGACTCACCTTGTCCCTCCAAAGTGACTTTCATTTTATTAATATTTAATTAATTAATTAAATCACTTTAATTAATTAATTAACCTGTTTACCTTTGAAAAGCTCCTTATCCCTGGCCACTGAAAGTCACTTCTAGCCATCCCATCCTGTAGTGTTGCTCCTCCTTATCCTGTAATGTGCCCAAAATGACCTCTTCAGTGAATTCCATTGACTTATAGCTCAGAATAGTCAAAATCATGGAAATCGTCGGAATGCAACGAAACCAAAGCCAACCTGTGTGGAATGGCTCATAATGATGGAATATGATGATCAATGCAATTTGGACCCCACAATGCCTCTCAAATACCCCTGTACTCGCTATAACATCCATCTGAACATTCTGGTCATCATAAATCTCTACACTGGGATAATGTCCCAAAGTGGGGACATTACAGAGACTATTTTGAAATGTTGATTTTGTTAAAAACTTTTACAGATAACTATAGTCATGGGAAATAGAAGTTTGCGTAAGAGAAAATTTGATCGCACTCGAGATGAAACTCGCCATAACGATCAAAGGAAAGAGCATTATTGGAGAAATAAACGAGAACATGCAAATATTGAAGAAAGAAACGATGATCATGTAAATAGAGATTTTCAACAAGAAGAACTCCAACCATGTATGCATTCACATATTGTCTATATTAAAATTTTAGAATTCAAATTTAAAATATTGTTTAATATAATTGATTGTAATTACAATTTGATGTTTTTCAAAAAACATAAATAGATTTGTCTCATAACGTCGATGAAGACGTTGAAACCGAAATTGAAACAGGAAACGAATCACCTATAGGTATGTACATAAATTTATATAATACAAGATGAACACTTGTATATAGTTTAGTG
Organism: Picea mariana; assembly: GCA_032191745.1. Classification (NCBI taxonomy): domain Eukaryota; kingdom Viridiplantae; phylum Streptophyta; class Pinopsida; order Pinales; family Pinaceae; genus Picea; species Picea mariana. The sequence continues at coordinate 259,695 of JASDQU010010971.1, read as the reverse complement.
AATTTATGTTCGGGTTTTTGTTTTTTAATATAAACTTTAAATTGAAATATGCAGGAGAATCTATCAACATTGATGATGAAATATTAGAAAATATTGATATTGAAAAAATTTGGGAAGAAAGAAGCTAAGAATTATATAAGATATCGAACTAAAAATATGTATAATACTTTTTTCAAATATGAATCAGTAACAGTACAAGCTCAACTTTTACTCTGTCTAATAAATTCAAGAAAGTTAAAAGAAGCTACATCATTATTGGGCATTCAAAAGTCCACAAAAGATACAAAGGTGAAACATAATGTCTTTGACAATATAACTAGTGTATTTAAAGCTTTTGGAAAATCTCGAAAAAAGATGTCAATGTTGCACGTAGAGTGGTACAAACAACAGTTGTTTCATCTAGCAAAATAAAAGATCGTTTGACATGACACATGGCAAAAACGATGGGAACGTCAAGAAAAACATTATACAAACATAGAAATTTTCGATTGCAAATAGATGCAAATGATGAACTCGCCTGTTGGGCAGTGATTTCTAGACAACCCTACAAAGATAGACTTGCAGAAAATGTTAAAGAATTGGCCCATAATTGTTGGTCGACAGAATCTTGTGTTTCACCACATACAAGGGATGTGTTGCGATGAAGAATGGCACGAAAACAATATGAAGAACATTCAAAACATGTATTTCTAATGACACAAATAGAATTGCTCAATAAGTTCAAAGAAGACCACAAAAAAGTTAAAATTTCCATCAATACATTTGTGCAACAAAAACCATGGTTTGTTAGACCCATCACTATTCGTGACACTTGGTGTTGTCGTTATCATGTGTAATTTGAGTTATATTACGACACTTTTCTTGATTTTGGTAAAACTTTATGGTCAATTTCACCTCCTCCTTCCACATTTCGTGCTTTTATATCTGAAATTCTATGTGAAAGAGAAAGTGATGAATTATTTTACCAAAAAAAATGTGTGGTGGAAAGAAATGTGATTGTTGTGGAAATTTAAGTTTGTTTTACTCAAAGTATCCTATTGATATGAATGATCAATCATTTTCTAATATAACAGTCAATTGAAAGAGATATGAATATATCAACAACACGGCTCCACATTCTTCAAATGTTATTTCCAAAAGGATTGATTTGAAAGTAGATAAAATATGTGTGATAGATTTTTTGAAGAAGTTTGAGGAAGAAATTTATAAATACACCAAGCATTCACATAGAGATCGATGGCAAGACCTACAATTCAAACAATCTCGTGAAGTGTTTCCACCATAGACAATTTTGTCTGTAGTTGATTTTGTAGAGAATTAGACATTCACTGCACAAAAAGAAATATAGAGTGAATATTATCATTATGATCAAGTCACTATATTTGTCCACGTTCTATATAGACATGCTCAACAGAGTCTTGATAACATAGAAAGCACCAACGGAAAACGGCATGTTATTAAAGAATATCACTTTTATATAAGTGATGATCAAGCACACGACACATCGTTTTGATAAATTTTATGATTCATTGAAAGAATGCGGGATCGAATTCGATCGACAATGGATATGGTCAGATGGGTGTGCGGGTCAGTTCAAATATTCACGATCATTCTATTGGTTGTGTCGTCTTCATAAAAAATCAAACATTACACATTGTTGGAATTTTTGTTAGACTGGTAATGGAAAAGGAGAGCATGACGATGCAGGGGCATGTGTAAAACGCGCACTTCGAAGGTATCAGATGAACCCTCATGTCGATCGATTTGAATCTGCTAATCAAGTTGTTGAATGGTGCAAAATGACACTAATCCATGAAAATAATCCGTCAAGGGATGTGCGTAGGTGTGTCTATATATACATGTTACACATGTACACATAATATTTTTATTCACATGTTCAATTTTATATTCAAACTTCAATCATTTTCTTGAGAGATTTCAAGTTAACAATTTCTTGTCTTGTGCAGGTTTTTTTGGTATGTTGGAATCCAAGATGTAAACAGATCAATCCCATATGAAGCCGGTATAATACATGGGACACGAAAAATGCATTCAGTTAAAACAAAACACTATCAAAATGTGTTTGCATTTGATAGAAGAAATGAGTCTTGTTTTTGTTCAATTTGCATAGAGGACACAGAATCCATAAAGATTTGCGAAAATGAAAATGCAGAATATGTTAAAGCTTGTAGACATACCGAACTTAATATAAAAGGGAAAATGCCACTTGCAATCTCAAAGGAGATGGAATCAAATGAAACTATAGTGTCAGTTGATGGCGATAGAGTTTTTGATCTTGTTAGAGAATGTAATTTTTATGTTTAATTTTTTTCAAATAACTTGTAGATGTACTTGTGTGATAATCTAACACGAACTATTTGTTGTCCAATATATCGAATTATTTGCAGGGGATGTCTTTGTCGTGGTTGCACCTGTAGACAACACTGAAAACATGAAATATTATTTGATGTGATGCACAGAACAAACGATGAGGTTATTAGAAGATTTTGATGATAACGGTTTTATATATGAAAGAGGATCCATCGTATTGAAAGGATATTTTTTCCAACAAACCCATCAAACCGATACTCATGTTCACTTTCAAGTCTATCAGTCAGATGTCATAAGTTGTCAATATAGTCATTTGGTATGTGCAGCACGCATAAAGTTAATAGAAGTTCAATCAAGAAAAAAAACAAAATTGAGAAAATGGAAAATGTCCAAAGTCGATCATGAACGAATAATTGTAGATGGAATATCATTACCATTTCTTTAAACAAGTGACACGTACATTCCATAATTTTATATTTTGCATTGAAAGTACACGTATTTATGAATATCTAGGATTCTAGAATCATTTCCAGTTTAGTTTACTTTCATGGTCCATTTAATTAAGAAAAGTTATATTTTTTATGAATTATAATGTTTACCAAGCCTTATTTACAATTTCAGGGAAGAACCTATAGATTGTATCTAGGGAACCTAAATTGACATGTAATTTGGATGGTTATACTTTAATCCTACAAATTATCCAAATCGTATACACAAATCCTTTAATGCATGTAACCAATTTACTACATATATGATTTGCGTTCATTATTTGCAATGATTGTTCAATGCTTTTTCATATGAAGAGGATAACTTCATATCAAAACTAGGACCCATTTCCATGTCATTATAAGAGACTATTGATGGCTTAGAAAAACTTTAAAGACATCTTAAAGTCTATGAATAACATCCTAATTAAAAAATTCAAGGTAATACATATGATTAACATCCTAATTAAAAAATTTAAAGACATCTTTAAAAGTATCAATTTTAATTATGAAATTGTGAATTTTGATTCCAAAAGTGTTGATATTATATTAAATTGTTAAATTTCTGCGTTTAGATCTCAATATTTTGAAGCAAATTGAAAACAAAATTGAAATTATGAGCTACTTGAAAAATGTGTATGATGAACATGTAACAAGTTACTTATATTCTACACATTAAACATAGTTTTCGTTGAGTTTGATTGAAAAAAACTTAAGTTGAAAATGAATTTGATTTTGTGGCCTGATAACAAAAAATAAAAAATAAGAGGTCATCTACTAAGGCTTGGTTTGTTGCATTTAGATTTTCATAATTTTAATTGAATTTATGGTAGGTGTCATATTAATGGTATTAGTGAATACTTCCAATATGCAGAGGATTGATAATTTCCATCAACGATTTTCGATACATAAACAATTTATATCAATATAAATTTTAATGAAAATTGCTTACTTATATTAAAGTATATTTTAATTTTACATATTAAAATAGGTTCTAAATCATGTTTTTATTTCAATTTTTATTTCAAAGCATGTATTTTTATTTCACAGTTTCTTGAATAAATATATTGAAAGCTCGAAAAGAAACCAAGGACTAACATAACCAGTTTAGTGTTGGATTATCATAGTGAATACTACCATTAATGGTATAGTGAATACTTTCATTAATGGTAGGTGTCATATTAATGACATTAGTGAATACTTCCAATGTGGAGAGGATTGATAATTTCCAGATCAACCATTTTCTACCATTTTCAATACATGAACAATTTATATCAATATAAATTTTAATGAAAATCGCTTATTTATATTAAAGTATATTTTAATTTTACATTCTAAATCATGTTTTTATTTCAATTTTTATTACAAAGTACACATTTTTATTTCACATTTTCTTGAATAAATATATTAAAAGCTCGAAAATAAACCAAAGACTAACATTACCAGTTTAGTGTTGGACTGCCATTTCATTATGAAATTTCATAAGAAACTATAAAATCTGATAACTTGTTTGACTATTTTCAACCATATTTCCAAATCAAACAAAATTTAAATTATAAGTTAGAAACTATAATTTGATAACTACCCAAATCTCCCATCACTACAGAATCAGCTCCACTGTATACAAAATCAGCTCTACTTCACATGGTACAAATCAAACAAAATTTAAATTTTATTTAAGTTAGAAACTATAATTTGATAACTACCCAAATCTCCTATCACTACACAATTAGCTCCACACAAAATCAGCTCTACTTCACATAGTACAATGATGTTTATACAATAATATTTATAAATAAAATGAAATAAAACATTTTTAATTTCAGCACAGTATCGTAAAACATAAATTAACCTCTCTTTTTTTGTAAATAAAGTAGGATCCTTATATTAATAACTGCTTATTAAAGCCTTCTAGTATCAAAAAATTACATATGTCAAGGTAAACAGTGAGATAGCGGCTGCATCACCCAGATGAGAAACCAATGTTGCCACTTGTCCAGACAATTCTCAACTGCAGAAAAAGAAACAAAGGTGCCTCGCAGAGCTAGAACCAAGAGAAGTAATCCATCTAAAGACGTAAAAAAACCAAGAAAACCTATGAACATTGTTTTCATCTGGAGCTTGGGCCTGGCTTCGGTTCCCTATGAGGATCATGTGCAATGTCTGGGGATGAAGTCCCTGTGTCCGGAGTAGTGTGAAGGAGGGTGCAGATGAGAGTCTCCAAGTGCTCCTATTGATGTTCACGAAGTTCATCTCTGATTAACAACTCCTTCTTGTCACACCTGACTTCGAAGACTAAGTTTTGGATGTTGTCCAAAGAATTTTGCAGCTTCGTAAACCCATCGCACTGAGTGCATGAAGGTTGTGGCCGACGAGAAAGCAGGGGCAAAAGAGGAGGTGAAGTGTGGCGTAGGCGGAATAAGTGAGGGGAGCAGTCGGGCTAGGGAGAGTGGACGGAGAAGGCAAGCAAGAGGGAGGCTGGTGTATGGATGGCACTTCCGAGTTGAACTCAGGTACGAAGCTTAGTGAATTACCCATGTTTTCAAACCACTCCACTCTGCAGGCCCACAGGGAGGACAGAGGAGGGAGATCCAGGGTGGAGGAATGAGAGGAATGAGTTGTAGGCGGAGGCAAGTCTGTAGTGTTTTGTCCTCCTCGCCCCCGCGAGCTATACCACGCAGCCCCTCTCTTGGATTTTCCCCTTTGCCTTGGCATCAAGAAGCTGCCATTAAAACATAAAACATCATTTCACCATAAAACATAAATTATCCTTTCACCATAAAAAAAATAAAATTCAAATTATAAGCTATTGACTATTTATTAATGTCATTAAAACATAAAACATACTTTCACCATAAAACATAAATTACCATTTCACCATAAAGCATAAAAATTCAAATTATAAGCTATTGACTATTTATTAATGAATAAATAATATATTTCACCATCATAAACAATATAAGAGAAATCAAAGATGAAATAACAAACAATATATTCCACCATCATAAACAATATAAGAGAAATCAAATATGAGACAATAAATTGATATTTTGAGTTTAAAAATAAATAAATAAATAACTATATATATAATGAAAGTTTGAATAGTTACACCACCAAATACATAGGTTCCACATCCATTTTAGGATGATAAAAAAAACTAAGACATTTAACTCCAAAATTTTGGACTCTAAGTCATTGCTTTAAGATAGATCACTTCATACCTGCAATTCATACCTGCAAAAGAAAACAAAATTCAAAATTTAAAAATTTACAATAAAATATATGTAAAAATTTAAAATATATGTAAAAATTTAAAATAAAATGTACACATGTACCATTTTAGATAAATAAAACAAGTTGTGATTAAAGCAAAATTGACATACATACCAAAAGAGTTAAGTATTATCCTCCAACATACTCCTTTCCACCAAATATAATGTAAACATCTGTAACAATAAAAAACAATAATAAAAAAAAATAACACATATTAGCATATATGTGTTAACTAAATATTAAATAAACAATAAGAAATAATAACATACTCAACCAGAGTTAAACAGATTAAGATTTTCCCTCTCTTTTTATTACACTTTTTTGGCACTTTTTTTAAACCAAACTTCCATCACAAAGTTCCAAAACTTCCAAAATAATTACTCTCCACATTAAGCATACATGATTTAAACAATTTGTAAAATCTTATCTAAAATCTTAAAAAAAATTAAAGAGAAAAATCGTGTTCTTGGTAACCAATTTTTGTGTTCAAAGTTAGATAACAATCTGAAAATAAATATAGTTGTGTATGCAGAAAGTTCACAAATCTCCATATTAAGTCATTCTTCCAATAAAATACTTATCTCCTTGTGGATAAAGTCTCAAATCCTTCAGGTGAAATTCTCATGCCAGGTGATCTTATTTACTCAACAGTAAAATACTTATCTCCTCAGCAATAAAATACTTCTCTCATCTTCTACAGTGGAATAGATGTTCTCATATAATCAAATTCCCCCAAATGCCCTTTCAAATTAAAGGACTCATAAATCTCCATATTAAGCCATTCTTCCAAGAAATTACTTATATCTATGAAAGTTCACAATTCTCCATATTAAAAAACATTCTTCTAGAAAATACTTATCTCCTCTTTCTACGGTGGAATAGATGTTCTCATATAATTTGTCATGTACATGAAGAAAACACAAATCTGCACATATATTAAATCATTCTTCAAAAACCATTTAAATATTTCATCTTTGGGATGTATTCATATTACATATAATCAAATGCTCTTCGAAATATACCTTCATCATAATCTAAACATAAGTGAGATCATGCACGTACATAGCTTATTTGTAAATCTACTTGAATGTTGGTTTTTGTGGTTAGTAACCAATTTAGTTTAAGAGTTTGACAATACCCTGGCAAGAAGGAATTCACTTCGTTGTATGCAGAAAGCACAAATGTCCATACTACGCCATTCTTGGACAAGAAGGCAAGGAATGCAATCGAAGAAAATTTAGAAACTTCCCATTTTCTAATATGGGATAGAGTTTGTTCTCAAATAATCAAATGTTCAAGTTCAAAATTAGGTCTTCATCATGATCTAAACATAAATAAGCTTGAATGTACCATTTAAGAAAACGATAAGCTTATATAGGGGTTATATATATTTCAAAATAACTTATCAAAGCGTTGAAAAGTTATATAGACACTAATTTAGTAACCCTATGAATAGGAAAGGCTAAACTAAAAATTAGATTATACTCCTACCAGCCCTTCTACCTTTGGCATATGTTTTGCTACAACTCTAAGTTTACTTACCCCGGGTTGACAATTTAATTGAGGGTTTTTAGTGTGTTTTTAGTGCATATAAAACAACCATCATTTTTGGCATCGTTGACAGGGAGTTGTCTCAAGGTAAGAAGTAGTTAGGAAATAGATCATCCTTAGACCTTAACATTAGCTTGGTGGCAGGGGAGATTTAAGATGAGAGGTAAGAACTTGTGCATCTGTTATAGCAGGTTCCCCCAAACCCAATAGTAGTTTTTTTTTTTTTTAAATGAATAGACCTAGAAACCAAATGGTAGCTTTTTCTTTCTGTTTTTGCTTTCTTTCATGAATAGGCCTAGAGACCCACAAGGTAGATACATTAAATCAAAATCAGACCTTTCAACCAAGGTTCCTTCTGATCTCTTTGGGGGAAGGAACGTTCCGCTCATAAAATCCGCGGACCGATACCAAAAAACAGGAGCTAGCTCAACTCCAAGAGCTAAAATAGTCTCTGAGAAGACTAACACAGGGAGCACTATAGAACAAGCAATTGAAGCATCAATCATATTAGGTAAGGAGGTAAGACCACTCGAGCCTTCCACAGAACCAAACAATACAACTTTTTCTTTTACACCACCACCAGGGGACCCTAATTTTAAGGACATCATAGACCCTGAACAAGTGAATCTTTTGTTTGGTAGTTCAGCCAATGTAATTATTTCTCAAATTGACACAGAAAATTTGGCACCAATAGTCTCAACCGGCTCGAGTAGAGTCTCAGACATCCAATCCATAGGAAGACCTTTCCATCAAAAGGAAACCTTGTTCTCTTCAAAGGTAAAACCACCCAGGTACTCTCTTTTTGGAAACCAAGCCAATATGGATGATTAGGAAGACCATAACAATGTAAGACATGGGGAGAAAGAAGAAACTGGAAACTAAACCGAAACTACCTTCGGGTTTCCGATTTTAGACACCACTCCAAATGTCAACATGAAGAATATTCCTCTCTCAGCACTGCCTACCTTTTACGGTAAAAACAATGAAGATCCAAACACCTTCCTATTTGAATTTGACATCTTGTGTAGGAGCTACAACTATGTGCAAGATGCCCAGAAACTAAAACTCTTTCCTACCACCCTCAAAGACTCTGCACTAAGATGGTTCATGGGGTTGGGAGAATCTAGTATTAGGTCTTGGGAAGCCATGAAAGACATATTTCTTAAGAAATACCAAGACTACTGCAAGACCAAAGAGTCTCGTAATGACATCTTTAAAATCCAACAATTAGAAGAAGAGACCCTCGAAGATTATATGGAAAGATTTGGTTACATCTCCTAGAAGTCAAAATACCATGACCTCCCAGAAGATGCAATTAGGGATCTTTTCCTTAAGGGAATTTCAGAAGAATATCTAGAGATTCTTAACCTGATGGCATCAGGTGACATCTCTCATAAATCATTTGCGGAAATATGTGAAATGTGTAAAAATTACTCAAGAAGTAGAGCCAAAACAGGAAAGAATTTTCGGGACCCTTACAATAGAAACTTAAAACCAATTAGTTCAGGTGATATCACAAGAGCAAAGATAGGGAACCTTTTAGAGAACTTCAAGAGAGATATCTTAAGCACAATAGGTTCTCAGTTGGACACCCTAAAAATAAAAAAAGAAACGGGAGGAGGAAAATGCAACAATGAGCATATATTGCCCAAGATGCAAGAGGAAGCATTCCTCAAGGGAATGTCCATTAGATAACATTTCAGTTTGCGGCTTATGTACAGAAGACCATGTGACTGAAAAATGTCTATCATTTCCCGGTTTATTAGCCATCTATAGGAGTGGAGATTCCGGGGAGTCTTCTTATGCACCTAGGAGGCCATGGCAGCCTAGGAATCAACCCACATACCCAGATCTACAGTCTCAAGTTCCACCCTATTATCAACAACAACAATGGAACTCACCAGGTTGTAAAAAATGGTCTACTCAGTACCAACATCCTTGGATTCAAGGATGGAGGGGAGGACACAACCAAGGAAATCCTCAAGCTCCACCTATCCATCTATCCAACCATCCTTATCCTCAGTTCCCACCGAACACTCCGCAGCTTCTGCCAGGTTTTGTTCCACCACCTTTACCTCCTATTCCACAACAACAACCGCTACAATATCAAAATGCAAGCTACCCGAGACCGACACTATTACCGGAACAGCCAGTGCCAAATCCTAATAATAATCCCCCTCAACCTCTTCACAATGTTGAGATGCAGGCCTTCCCTACATATGTTATTACTCATGTTCCATTACAGGAAATTCAACTAAGATCAGGAAGAGTTCTGGAGAGGCAGAGACCTTTAGTAGTCATCCAAGAAGAAGAAGAAGAAACCACCAAACAACCCATGGATGACACTAGGTGGAAAGATGTTATTATTCCAAAGAATCAAGAACCCAAGCTTCCCCAAAATTAACCTTCACAAATTACGAAGGTCCCTCCTTATCTAGATTGATTGGTAATCGAGAAACCCACCACCTGACCGGAATTTGACATTTTGAATGAATTGAAAATTATTTGTGTCAATATTCCTCTGCTTCAAGCCATTAAAGACATTCCAATCTACAGTAAGGTAGTCAAAGAATTATGTATTAAGAAGCCAGGTAGAAAGAAAAAGGACCCTCCTACAGTACATTTGGTAGGAGGACTCTCTGAGTACATATCAGAGCAGCCAAAACTAGCAAAATATGGGAATCCAGGAAACCCCGTAGTGACCATAACCATTAATGAGGTCTCCATTGGAAACACACTCATAGATCTAGAGGAAGCCATCAATGTTATGACCGCTACTACCTTGGAACAATTACAGTTACAACCTCTTCTTCGACCTACCCCAACCAATTTGGAATTAGCAAGTAAGACTAGAGTTACACTTGAAGGAATTTTAGATGATATCATGGTTACTTTAGCCTCATGGGAATACCTCGTAGATTTTCTCGTCATTCATTGAAAGGATCCTACCAAAGGCCATCTCGTTATTTTGGGAAGATCTTGATTAGCCACAACCAATGCATTTATTGGCTGTAGAGAAGGAGAAATGACCATCTCAAATGGTCTCTCTATCCAAAAGCTCACCATTTACCCTCCAACTAAACCTATTATGGAGAAACTATGGTGGCTTGAATGTCCATACGAGAATGAGGACTGGGAAGAACCTGTATTGCCAAGTGACCATGCATGGGCACTTCAGGGGCACACAACAGAAAATGTGCTAAACCAGTTTATTTCTGCTATCACATGTGTGGATTTTCCACAGTCCTTTCCCCAATTTGAATACATGTTTGGGGAACAATTACACCCATCCATTTTGTCTTCGACATCTTTTATTTTCGATATTGATGAGTCTACCATGTCTTATACTATGTCGTATGATATTAGTCTAGGAAAATTTTTACATATAAACTCCAGGCTGGATGTAGACCAACAAAAATAGTTAGTAGATATCCTTAAAAAACAATCAGGAGCATTTGCCTGGGAATACACTGACATGAAGGGTATACACCCTGACACATGCATCCATCATATATACACCTAGGGGGAAGTAACACCTGTTAGGCAACCCCAAAGAAGGATGAACCCAACACTTAAAGATATGGTCAAAAAGGAGATCCAAAAGTTGTTAAATGTCGGATTTATCTATCCCATCTTCGACAACAAGTGGGTATCCCTGCTTGTAGTGGTTCCAAAGAAAGTGACCGGGAAATGGAGAATTTGTGTTGATTTATGGGCACTCAACAAAGCCACTCTGAAAGACTACTCTCCTTTCCCTTTCATTGACCAAGTTCTAGATACCATGTCAGAAAAGAAGTATTTCTCCTTTCTAGATGGGTACAGTGGGTACAATCAGATTCTTATAGCACCCGAGGACCAAGACAAGACTACCTTCACTTATCCTTGGGGCACCTATGCCTATAGGATCTTACCATTCGGATTGTGTAATGCTCCTTCCACTTTTCAACGAGCAGTATTAGGGATATTTTTCGATCTTATTCATGATTGTGTGGAGGTCTACATGGATGACTTCACAGTCTATGGCAACACTTACCAGGAAGCCTTAAACAACTTAGAAAAAGTCCTCATCAGATGCCAGGAAATGAACCTATCTCTAAGTCATGAAAAATGCAAAATGTTGTTAACTGAAGGAGTGGTTCTAGGACATCATGTTTCATCTGAAGGGATAAAAGTTGATCCTGCAAAGATTGAGGTCATCGTTAGACTTCCACCCCCCAAGACTCGGAAAGAGGTGAGAAGCTTTCTTGGACATGCCGGATATTACCGACGGTTTATTGAAAATTTTACAAAGATTGTTGCACCTATGTTTGGATTATTGATAAAAGATGTTGATTTTGTTTGGACTGAGCAGTGTCAAACTACCTTTGAAACCCTGAAAGCTAAGCTGTCTATGGCACTAGTTCTTAGAGGGCCCAATTGGACTCTCCCATTTCATATATCCACTTATGCCTCTGACACCGCAATAGGAGGGGTATTAAGGCAGAAAGAGTACTAGCAGTCCTATGCCATTTATTTTGTGAGCAAGAACTTGTCCCCTGCCGAGTTAAACTATACGGTTACTGAGAAAGAATTCTTAGCAGTTGTTCATGCTATTAACACGTTTCATCATTACATTACAGGTTATGAATTATTTGTACATACTGATCATTCCGCCATTAGGTTCCTCATGAATAAACCTATAACTAATGGTCGGGTGACCAGGTGGATTTTGTTATTGCAAGAATTTAACATCATTGTGCTTGACCGACCTGGAAAGGATAATGTAGTAGCTGACTTTCTTTTTCGAATAAAAAATGAGGATGATGATATCCCGGTAGATGATAGTTTCCCAGATGAGCACCTCTTTGCCCTTTCTGTCAATACCCCATGGTTTTCGAATATGGAAAACTATCTGACCACTAGGAAATTACCGTCTCATTTGTCACCTCATGAAAAGCGGAAAATTATTACATAGAGTGCTAATTACTCTTGGATTAGTCATGATCTGTTTCGCACAGGTCCTGATTTGATTATTAGTAGATGTGTCTGAGAAGATGAGGTACCTGAAATACTACGAAGTTGTCATGATGGACCATGTGGTGGCCATTTTTCTGACAAACGTACAGCATATAAGGTGCTACATTCGGGTTACTATTGGCCTAACATTTTCAAAGATGTTGCCAAATATGTGAGAAGTTGTGATAGTTGCCAAAGGATAGGAAGACCTACGTCATCTGAAAAAATTCCTTTGCGGGCCCAAGTTATGATAGAACCTTTCAAAAAATGGGCCCTCGACTTTGTAGGACCAATTTCACCCATGTCCCGTAGGAAGAACTATATTTTGGTTTGTGCATACTATGTCACCAAATGGGTAGAGGCAAAAGCCCCATTTAGTGCTACAAATAAGTCTGTTGTCGAATTCATCTATGAAGACATCTTTACCCGCTTCGGTGTTCCTCATGAAATTGTTAATTACCAAGGCACTCAATTCACTTCCAAGATGATGAAAGAGCTGACAGAGAAATATGGGATTAAACATCGTAAATCTTCTCCATACCACCCGCAAGCCAATGGTCAGGTAGAATCCACAAACAAAGTTCTGGAAGCCATATTGACCAAGACTGTTCAGTTACATCACCGGGATTGGGCTGATAGGCTCCCAGAGGCTTTGTGGGCATACCGGACTACATGGAGAAATACCACTAGGCATACCCCTTATGAGCTAGTGTATGGGAAAAAAGTACTTTTACCTATAGAATTCCAAGTAAGGACATTCTGTATTGCCACAGAATTAGGATTGAACTTGGATGAGGCTCAGAAGCAACGAGCCCTACAATTGAATGAATTGGATGAAATCAGGCAAGATGCCATCCAACGAACAATATTAGTCCAAAACCAGAGAAGCAAGTGGCATGACAAGTTTATTAAGAAGAAGCACTTCCAACCTGGTGATTGGGCTCTGTTGTTTGATTCCCAATTCAAAACCTTCAAAGTCAAACTTACCATCCATTGGTTGGGCCCTTATGAGGTAGACACTGTATATGACAATGGAGCTGTAAAAATTAAAACAATTGACGATGGACAAGTCTCCTTTGTGGCAAATGGACACCGACTTAAATTTTATCATAAGCCCATTTCTAGAGAGGATTTACTACAAGTCATGTCAGTCGACAAGGCATTGGCCTTAGTAGATGGGGAAGTCCCCCCTTGTTCTTGATAATTTTTCTAAATTTCTTATTGTATATATGTAAATAGTTTTTGAATTTTGTTAATAAGGAAACTCTAGAGATTTCTGTAAGTATTTATTTGACTAGGAGTACACAATTTCAAGAATCTTTCTTCAAAACATTGTTATACTTGAATTTTGTGTCCACTAAAGGATCAAAATATTGACTTACTGCAATTAGCCACATTTTTGAAAACATTCTCATTTTTTTAAGGCATTCTAAAGCAGTTTCTCTTGAAACTCTTCACCATTGTATAAGGAAGTGATACCATAACTATCAAGCCTAGAGGTCTCTCGTACAGTTTTTCCAAGAAACCTGAGTAAGTGAGTCAAGTGTCTTTATGAAAGAGTAACAAGGAAGTCTAATTAGCAGTTAGTCATGGAAACATCACAATAATTACAAAAGAAGAAAGTGAGTTGAGCCTAGAGATACCTTTTTGTTCTTTCTCAATGGTACCATCCACTACACACTAAATAGCTTGATTATATCATATATTTAGATAGGCCGTGTCTGCTTAAGTACCCCTTACATCGGGACAATCACTAAGTAATATAACGAAAATTCATCCTCTAACATAAATACCATCCCAATTTAAAAAAAAAAAAAAGAGAAAGAAAAAGTTGTTTTTAGAGTTGTTCCCCCATCTTCTTTCATAAAGCAATCTTATACTAAAATCTTAAAGGATGGAGGGCTAGTCTCTGAGGGTTTAAGAGGATAACCCGTCGAGATACTGAACAAGTCTAGTGGCAGCGGGTACCAGCCTGTGGTATGACTAGGTAAACCCGCCGGAGTACTGAACAGGCTTGCTGGCAGCAGGGCATTCTACCTAGCGAGGATGGTAATCTGACAAAAATAAATAATAAATCTAAACTTGTTCTGATGTACGGAATTACTTGCAGACAAAGCTGACATGAAATATGTGTGGTTAATCTAAGGTTAATGAATCTCATACACTTGCCATTGGGGAATAACTCTAAGACTATTTTGAAACTCTCTTTCCTACCTCTTCTTATCTATATATAGGATCTCTTAACCTATAGGTGGGGCCATCTTCTAATTGTCTCGTCAGACCACGTTGTGAAATTTTATCTTTACTCTTGACATACTATAAATCTTCGACTATTGGGGGATACTGACTGGTTTCCTATACTTTTGATTGTGAGGTGTCACAATACTTAGGTGTGGGGGAGGGGTTCATGAGCTGACAAGTGATCATTGCCTAGAAAAATAAGTCTTTGCAAGAATTTGTGTATTATTATCATGATACAGGTTATTACATTAATAGTCATTTTATTTCTAAAATGCTTAACTCATGTGTGCTATAAATTACTAAACACATACTTAACATACCACTCTTTATCGGTTTTTCTTTCATTACAAGTTGTGCATTATAGGATTGGCAATACATGTTTTTACTTACTATAACATGTTCATTGTAGGTTTGACATTATATGTCATGTGCAGGAGGGTTGAGTGAGCATGATGGCAAAATCAACAAGGGAACATTCTGCCTCTGCTCATTTACCACTGTGATTGTCAAAAACACTTCAAATTTGCAGGCTATCCATTACAGGAAGTGAAAATGTATTTAACACAGAGGTATCAGATGAAGTACCGTATGAGGTGCCATATGAAATGCCTTATGAGGTATCGAACGAAGTGCCATGTGAATTACACACCAGTAACTGTCCTAGATTCCAGGTAACCATAACTCAATTACATTCAATTGAATTAGTTGCAGGCATTGATTAAAGATGCTTCATATGTTTATGATCAAATGTCCAAGTCAAAAGACTTGGACATTGATCTAACCACGCATCATTACATGCCTCAAAAATGAGCCATAGAATTTGAAATTCCCACACATGGCAGCTTGCACGCACATGTGTGCAATGTACTCCACCATAAGCGCATTCAAAATCCGGCTGGGCAACCATTATCTATATTTTCCCTTGCCATTTTCTCTACCCTGCGTTAAGGAATCGCGCCCAACCTCTGCCAATTCCTCCCATGTTCAAATCGCGCCCAGACCGTGCCCAATTCATTCCATCTCTTGGCCTGTTTGCACCCTTGCTTGGTTAATTTCACCTCTGTCACAATGCCCAGGAGATACAAACCTTCCTCCTATGCAAACTTGTTTTCCATTCCCGAATTTGCACAGTGCATAGAAGTGTTTTTGCACGTAGGCTGGGGGCCATTTTTGTCTAGCTTGCAGGGCCATGATGACGGCCTATCCATGCAATTTGGAGTTGATTTCGATGGTAAGACAACACATGTAGGGTCTCTTACCTTTGAAGTATCAGAAGAGTCCATTGTTGCAGCTACAAAGCTCCCAAGAATGGGAGATAGATGGTTCAAAAATCACCAATTGTCGTGCTCAAGTTATAATAGGGTGTTTAAGCCCGAATTAGAGAGCATTTCAGGAGAAAAAGGGTATGCTAAGGAGTGGATAAAGGCGGAATTGATCAACCCTCTCATCATCATCACAAGGTTAATTACATGTGAAGGTAGATACTCTACTTTCAAAGCTTGTCATTTTAGATTGCTGGCTCATTTTCTATTCAACAAACCCTTGAATTTCCCCTTCTATTTTCTCAAAAGATTGGAGAAGATGTCCTCTCAAGTGGGGAAGAATGTGACTAACCCCCACAATAGTATCTTCCACCATGGCTTGATAAAACTCCTCGTTCTTATCGAACTAGAGAAACATGAGCAAAATTGGGATGCCATTATTTACCAATTTGCAAACCCTCACTTGACAGTTAAGACCGACAAAAAGCCACTTAGCCTAAAAACTATCTCTCCATCCAAACCTCGCTCTCCAAGAACTCCAAACCCCCTTGCACAAACCCTCTCTTTGCCGGAACAATACCAAATCTTGTTGATATCCCTACTTCTTCATCGGGTAAAAAGACCAAGAGCAAAGACCAAAAGAAGCCTATTGTTAACCCCAATGCCTTCACTCTCTCTTGATCCTACACCTAAAAAGCTCCAAGAAGTAATGCAGCAAGACTTTCCCATCATTCCCACAAACAAGAGGGGAGCCAATCGATTTGGTAAAGGACCCTTTCGGAAGAGTACCCGGAGCACAAGAACCAAGTACCCGGAGCACAAGAACCAAGCCTTATGCAAAACCTCCACCTACTTCAAACCCTATCCAAGTGTCCTCCGACCTTGAGAGCCCTCATAAGAAACTTAGGGAAGTTTTTGTGGATGGATTAGAGCCACTAAGGAAAAAAAAATTAGAACCTACCTCACCTTACCGATCTCCCATCACCCCTACTTCACCCATGCCTACTCTAGATCCTAAAACTGATAGATTGTCCACATCCCTCAAAGGATCTAAGCCTTCCTCAGAGATCACCGATTTTGCCCCGACCATAGAGGAGCTACAAAAGGAAAACCATCATCTTCTCCAACAGTTGGAGGAAAGGAATACAATAGATACACACCTTCATCATGACAATGTAGTCCTTCAAACAAAAGTTAACTCTCTTCAACGATTGGTCGATGAGATGACCAAATCCAACCGCAGCCTCAGATCACCGTTGAAGCAACACAAAAGGCACAAGGATAAGTCTTCCCAGCAAGAAGGAGAGGCTTCTAAAGCCGACCCTCCTCAACAAGCCTAGTCACAAGGGGTAACTTCTTTTTGTTTGCAATGGGACCTACAAAATCGTAAGTGTGGGGGTAATGTTGGGCTCAAGATATGATCACTTTTATGACGGTTATTATACACTTTTACCACATGTACATATGTGTTTTCCATCTTTTGAAGGAGCTTTTTGAAGAATTTTATGTTAAAACGGTATGATCGACATAAGGTACGTATGAATCATGTTTAATGATTGCATCGAGTATAATTCATCATGTTTTTACATTTCCAAGGATCTGATTCACGTTTTTTATGTTACAGGGCGAAAATGCACCACGTTTTTGCTTCGGGCACTTGATCCGGCACTCCTTCCAGCACTCGTTCCGGTACTCGATACGGCACTGCGTCCAGCACCTCTTCCTGCACAAAAACGGAGGGCGACTTGGTGGTTATGGTATTGGCAGCCAGTGATGGGCGAATCGGGAACGTGGGTTTTATTCATGCTTTCCCCTCCAGCTACTGAGCTTCCAACAACTCAGTTTTAGTTGTTCAAGAGGGCGATTATTGGCTCGCTTTGTTTTATCAGTTAGGGCATCATTTATTGTAATTTGCCGAATTTAGAAGTGTTTCGACCCTCATGTGGTCAACTACTTGGTCTGTAAGCTTATAAATACCACTAGGATGGTCAGATGATTGTTTACCAAGTAGAAGAACCAGTGTATTGGAGACAAACTCGTTTTTACTCTGTTTTGCTATTTTACATTGCTAGATTATATAAGAAATGTGTTTTTGAGTTTTTATGGTGAATTCATCTTGCTGAGCTCGTGGTGTGCTTTTAGGAAGTGACCACGACTTGCTGGGGGGGGCACCAGCAGCCTGGTAAGTCTTTGTGTTTGTTTATGCATTTCATAATTTAATTGTTCTCTTTATTTTTTGTACATGCATTTTTATTGTGTTAATTAGTTGCTATTATAATTTAATTACTTTTTATTCTCTTTTGCAGGATAGAATGAAGGATTGTGTTAGCATGCATTGATCTTGTAGATTAGAAACGGACTTGCAAATCCCTAGACTAACCCCATATGCAGTTAGATGTTAGATTATGCTTTGATTTATGATTTTATAGTCAACTTTAAAACAGAGTTTTAATTAGGATAGAACATAATTTTTATTTGGGTCCTCTTCGACAAGGATTTAATGGATGGATAGAATTAATTCTAGTTTTTTATTATAGCTTGCTTATCTCATTTTTATATAGATCTTGTTTAATTAGTTGTTGGTTAATGTAGTTGTTAGTTTACTTTTCAATATCATAGTTTAATTTTTGTTCTTAAGCATTTTCTTATTGCAGTTTGAATTGTTAGAATAGATGTAGCATAGCTTCATTTATGTAATTTCTTTCCTAGAGTTAAATTACAATTATAATTCTTAGTTAATGGTTGAATTTAATTATGAAGTTTGCTTACATAGTATAGAAGTACAATGATGATCTCATTATGTTGTCGATGGTTAATATATGAATATGCAGGGTATCTAACATTGCTTTGTCATGGCTAAATTCTCATTGGATTGTTTAATCCATACCTTTCACTTTGCCATTGAGATTAGTGTTGAGCTTATACCGCTTGAATTGTCCTTTGTTGTCAAGTGCCATCGAGATATCATCCGACACCAAAGACATCCACACAACCACCAACATTATATTTGAGTTTTTCATAGATTAAAGATAGTTTCCTATTTTCCTAGATCAGAAAAGATAGTTTCTTGCTTTTGTAGATCAGAAGAGATAGTTTCTTGCTTTCCTAGTTTAAAAGATAGTTTAATTGTTGTTGTAGGATAGATAGTCTTTTGCTTTCATAGATTAGAGAGTAGTTGTTTATCATAGATTAAAATTTAGTTTATAATCCTTCTTACTTTCAATTAAATAGAATTCCTTTCATGAATTAGAAATAGTTTTGAATTAAGAATTTAGTCCATTTGCCTCTTAAGCTAGATAGTTGTTCAATGAGAAGTTTTAATTTGATTACTTGCAGTAGTTAGTTGTCTATTTGCTTTAGTAGGTTAGTTAGTTGTCTTTGCTTACTTGTCTATTTTCTTTAATAGGTTAGTTAGTTGTCTTTGCTTACTTGTTTACTTGCTTTAGTAGGTTAGTTAGGTGTCTTTGTTTGCTTGTTTATTTACTTGCTTTCATAGGGTAGTTACTCATTGAATATAGGTTGGAAAATTAAAGTAGTTTGCTTTTGTCATTTGCTTATTATCATGCTTAATAGTTGCTTTTGTTTATCGTCGAACTAGTTTGCTTCAAGTAGGGTTTTTACTTGCTTTCTTAGAACTATCCATCGATCCTTGGCCCAAAAGTGCTTAGGTTACCTAGTTTCAAGTTGCTTAGTAGGGTTTGCTCATTAGATAGTTTTTCTTGAGTAGATTAGTCTTAGATAGCTACCTTCATTAGTTAGATTATACTCCTACCAACCCTTCTACCTTTGGCATATATTTTGCTACAACTCTAAGTTTTCTTACCCCAGGTTGACAATTTAATTGAGGGTTTTCAGTGTGTTTTTAGTGGATATACAACAACCATCAGTGTTCATAAATTATTAATTTATAGGAGGTTCGGGCATGTCCCTGTACATGGATAGGGCCAAAAATTGCCCTATCCATGTCAAGGGACAGGCCCGAATACGAGCCTGTCCATGTACATGGACAGGTCAAATTCGGCCCTGTCATCCCATCCAATAAACATATGATACCTCTACTTCTCTATATTATATGGTCTAGGTGTTGGTGTGTTTGTGTTTTTACTCTATTGTGTCTACATCTTATTGTGTTCATAAATTATTAATTTATAGGAGGTTTGGGCATGTCCTTGTACATGGACAGGGCCATATTCGACCTTGTCCATGTACAAGGATAGGCCCGAATTTACAAGTTATGGGGGTTAAAGAAGGACATTGAACCACCTATCAGTAGGTTGTACCTCTCTTTTCTCAGCAGCTCATGGGTTTATGAGGGTCGGCCCTCTCTTATCAGCAGACTGTGGGTTTGGCATTGGTAACTTCTTTTTCTCAGCTACAAATTCATCATTTCAACTCCAGATTTAAAAGATATAGAGGCTGGGTTCAACATGTAGACTCAAAGGACCTTTGGATGCCAAGGACAGTGCCTAAATCATCATATTCTAAAAGAAAAGAGACACTGATATGAATTTCCACATTGCAAATTTGTTGGTTGGATTAACAACAGCTAGTATTTCAAACTACGAAGCTGCTGGGAGAATCTTTCTCATGTTATAACTTGAAAATAACACACATATAACCTTCGTCTTGGGTGCCATAACAACCATATAATGATATATAAAGATTGTTTGCAAACTGTTTGAGATTATTAATGAATGAAATAACTCATGTAATTGTGTATCAGTTTAGATATCATTGTTTGTACACGGGCCTCACAAGTGTGTTTACAGGCTGTCTAAAAAGGGACCATTCCAACACATTTCTTGTTGCATATTCTTGGACACTTATAGCAAGGGTATTACAGGTCAGCAATAAAGTATAGATCAGTTTGTGTTTGTTGAGTTTTACTTCCATCATAACAGATTTAACAGGTCTATCATCAATTCCAATGAATGTATTTGTTGTTGTTGTATCACTTGGCACACCTACAACAATTTTTTCTACTATACGTATTGATGTCTCTTGATATTAAATGCAGTAAAATATTTTTGTGTCAAATTCATGTGGACAAGTATTAAATAGTGAATTATTTGGTCATTAAATGATTCAGGATTGTCCCTGTACATGGACAGGCCGAAATTCAGGCATGTGTTTGTACATGGATAGGGTCGGGCCCTGTCAAGGACGTTATGGCATGTAGAATATGGTCAAGTATAATTATATCACTAAGCCACTCCATCACTAGTTCTGTAAATATGTCTAGTACAACCTTTCAATGGGCTTATCTATGCTTACTATTATAGATGTTGAGGCCAAGGTGAATAACAATCTTGAAATGGTTACGTGGTCGTGTCAATTTGATCTCTAGGTAAAGATCTAGAAGTTGACTAAGTAGCATCCTAACTAGTTATAATTCCACTAGGTCAAGATATAAAGCCTACAACAACACTAGTAGCAGATATAGTTCCTAGGAATTCTATATATATATATATATATATATATATATATATATATATTAGACTGATTCCACTGTGAACATGATGAGAACTATTCGTTATAACTAATATTGACACAATAACATCACATTCGTCTTTAGATAAAGGTAATCACATAACTAACACCGTATGCTTACTTACAGTTGTTGGAACCATTACATGATGGGTAACTATGAAGTAAGCTCTACTTTAAGCTCAATATCTACATGTTACTACTTATACCATATGTAATAGCACAAAATAAGCAATACTCGTAATGTAATTAACACAAAGCTAGTGTTCATTAAACTATTAGTAATACGGGATCACTACTACTATTTTGATCACCTATCCATCACATAGAACGAGTGTATTAGTACTACTTATGATAGTGATTAGCTTATTACACACATTGTACATGCTTAGCTCCATTGATTGCCATTACTTGGATATGGATTAGTATAAAACTAACTATGAGTACAGCTTCTTGATATGAGTCTAATGTATCTGATTATGAATATTGATTACACTGGTTTGAATCTCTCATTGTGTAGTGGCCAGTGATATTGCTTCCCATTAATTCCATAACATTCCATACCGTGAATCTCATCCTGGTACTAGAACAATGATCACTATAAGGAAGTAAGTCCATTGAATAGGGATACTACTAACCTCTACCCTATTTGTCCAGTTACAGTTAAAGGTTGTTGCATGAGCTATAACATAGGGAATAGAAGCAAACGAGATGACCGTTAACTACAAAGGGCAGTATATAATAAGAGCTAAATGCAATAGCTTAACATGTAATACAAGGGGAATAGAGCCATTCAACTACTATGATATCAGTAATACAGGAACAACTTAGCTTAAGGTTCAACAAGGTGATATCATGTTACCTATTTTCCATAATCAATACGTGTTGTGATATTAATCTTATCTCGTATTAACTACATGGGATATCATAGGTACATTGATTAGCAATACACATACTTACCATAATCAGATACATGTTATCATGAAACAGAGTATTACTAGAAAGCAATGGCACTAAGTGTCAACACATGTATTACACTTGCATGTGATTCCAATGCTTGTGTCATAAGCTATTACCCTTATTTCCATCTATCACCATTATCGAGTAGTGTGTATATTCCCCTTATTTCCCTAATCAACACCGTGGAATAGTGATAAGTAGTATGTGTTGATTATAGATAGCTTAGGTATTACTTCAATATTAGATTGGTTATCATATATAATAAGCATTACTTAGTGTTATATATGKTTTATATGTAAGTTCAAGCTCAAACCTATGATACTATCTCTATGGGTATAATCAATACGGATCCATATATTATGCATATTACTTAGCTGTATCAATACAGTTAAACGTGTTATCTCAAAAATAGAGGCTCTATCTAAGCTATTCACATACATCACATGTGTTCACTTTCAATACTATGATTCTAGTCAAAGTTGATCGACACTAATATAGAAGTAATACGTATGCAACTATAATGTAATCCCAATAATCTTTGCCTATTTTATAGATATCGTTATACCCTTATTACACATCGAACAATGGGAAAGCAAGCTCATACCAATCATTACTAAGGATAGAATCAAACGACATACTAACTAGGATATCATAACCACTCTATTGTGAATAGCTTGATTATGGTTGAAATGTAACTGTTTACAAGCTAATAGGATAAGATGAAAGAGTAATGGTATTTAGACTGATAAGCTAACTATCACCTTTGTTATGATTAAAGGTAAGAAAGAGCCATATTCAAGTATGATGCTGAGTGATATTGGTCTATCACATCTACTGTTGGATCATCACTATTTACATAATAAGTAACATTGATTACATTTGTTGTATCTCTATGCTCTATTGGTCTAATGATTTGCTTACACTAATACAAGAGCTTAGGCTTAGTATAAAGCTTGGTTCAATATTGTAATCATATTGATATGCTATGTTCTCACTATTACACATATTCAGGCTTGTAACTCCATCAATATCATATAAGGATTCACATCTTCCTAGTTATAACTATCCCTAATAAAGAAGAGATCAGTATTACAGACCCTTATGACTCAACATGATAAGGATATACAACCTTTTTGTATAGTTAATGTGACTAGTATTGACCTATGTTTAGAGTTAACATAATAGCTCTTTAAGGAATACTAGTATTATGCATAATTAATACTATTCAATGGTAATAGTTATGGAAACAAGATTCACCCTTGTCACAACAAATCTCATATCTCTTATCCTTGTTGATCTCTTAGATTTGCCTCTTATCTGCACAGTGCATTTCCTTATATTCCCGTATCTATGATATGTTCATACAGTAAAGCTTCGCACAGTATGGAGCAAACAAGGCAGAGAGAATATCATGCAATCTGTAACTAGTATTAGTGCCATATTAGTGTAAATACAAAGGGTAATAGATTACCATAGCTAATGTATAGAGGTTAAGCAAGTTGTTGCATAACTAGTAGTAACCCAAATAAGCTAGTTGATGTCTATAATGGGTTACTCGTAGTAATATGATGCAAGCTATTGAAAAAAAGGTATATCACTATCTATGCAGCTTTGAACACCATGTATAAGCTAGTCTTATGACGCAGGCGTGCCCTCCAGGCACGTCCGCTCATAGGACCTTCTCCTTCCTCGGCCCGAAGAACTGAAAAGCTCTTCTAATTCCCTCTCGGGAAATATCCACACCAACAAAAACTCTCCAAACGATCTCCCTATTCAAATCGGCAAATCGGACTTTGCAATTTCGCGAGTCCCGTGGTCACAGGTTCGTGCCTTACGATTCCCCAAAACCCGATGCAAGTCAAACGTTGACCCTTCGCATCCCTATCAGGGTTTCTCCTGTCGTGAACTCGGCACTTGCGATGTTGATGACACTCGTATTTCCGAACCTCGAACCCTGATGTGCAGAAACGCTTCCTTCTTTCCTTTAGCCCCTCCTGGCTAGGCTTCCGGTCCACGTGACCGAAATTTCATAAGACCATGGTCTTACCTCCTGTCGGGATCTCAAACTTTGCGTGATCGAAGTGTATAGACACTTCGTCCTTAGGATCCCCGATCCTCCGATACACCGTTACGCTGGCGCACGCGAGGGTTGACTTTTCCACGTCACTGTCCCCTCGTCGCCCTTTCGGATATCGCGGGATCCTGAATCCTAATGCTAAGTTTCCTTTATCCCTGGAGTTCCCGAAGTGCCGAACCCCGACTCCTCTCGGATCTTCTGACGTGTGTCCGCCCGAGATCTACGGCTAGGACCTCCTCATTGTTTCGAGACTCAAAAGGTCCTGGGCTTCTCGACCTCTGAATTCCCGATGCCTCACTATCCCGTTGCCTCCCTGAATTTTCCCCTTTGCTCACTAGGACTTAAACCCTGTGCAACTCTTGTCAACTCGGACGGTTGATGGGTAACCAGTTGATGATCTGACGATTCACGATCTCCCGAGCTTAAACTCCTGGTGTGGTCGTAACCTCCTCGCTACTCTGGTGGATCTGACGGCTGGCGGATTTTCACAAATCCCCTCCACAAGATCTCGACCGTCAATTTCTTCCCTTTGAGGATTTCTTGTAAATGACTAAGTGATCCTCTGCGCTAACTCGTCCTCCTGCGTGCAACCCTACAACACTTGTTTCAGATGCTCCACGGCACGAATTCCCTGTGCAATCCTTCAATAGATTTTGAAGGTCTATCCCTCCTGAGCTTTTCACCAGCTTTCCAGTCTCTTAGAAAAGAGAACCCTTTGCACACACTCCTTGCGGAAACCTGCAAACACTTCAAGTGTTTGGATTTCCTTGACCCTGCGCACACCTGCAGTAGCAGTCCTTCAAAGCTTCACTCAAATTCACAACTGAGACTTCCCCTTAGCCTGCGCACTCCTTGCACGGCTTCTACAACCCAATTTCACTTCTAGGCGAACGAGAACAAGAGTTAGACTATCTGAGCCTTCTGTCAATGCACTCCTTGCAGACAACTTCGACTGCACTCCTTGCAGGAATCTTGCTCAGATAGAGAAACAATTGAAACTCATTTCTTCTTCCCTTCAGACTTCAAACACTCAGCAAGAAATCATTCATACATAGCAAATAAGCAAATGCATAACAGGAATTAAACATTCATGAGCACATCATTTAACATCAATACACAGAGAACAGACACAAAACCATGGATTTGAATCAACTTATTCTATTAATTCAAGATCTATACATGGGTGTTCTTCCACATCTCTCTGCTACTCTTCTATGCTCTTCCTGCTTCTGATTATGTTACAATGCACAATGAGGGTGTCTATATCCGTTTTCCCTCTTTCTCCCTAAAATTGTCTAATCTAGAATTCAATTTCTATCTACTTGCATTAACTACTATAAATGCCTCCTATCTACTTCAGACGAGAGCGGGACTCTCAAGGTCTGATTACATTATATCAAGACGCCTTCATTAAATGACCTCATTTATATTTGGCACATCATCTTCAAAGTGATTTCAAAATTTTCGGCTGGACTTGTCCAGCTGTCCTATTGCTTCCATGCTGGCTCGCTTGACGTGGGTGATGCCCCTGCATCATACTCCCTCGCTTGAAAAACTTCATGGGCTCCCGTCCATGAGCTCACGCATGGTATATCCATGCTTCTGTATCTCTACTTTGGTCTCCCAGCTGGCATCTTCCACTGGATGGTTCTTCCACTTGACCAGATACTCAAAGTATTGCTTTCGCCTGGTCCTCTTGCTCACTTTCTTGTCCAGTATACACTCCATCTGTGGCTGTTCTGCAACTGGCATCTGCTTCTGCCACTGAACTTCTGGCTTCTCATCACTTTCTGCTCCTGCTTCATCAACTTTATATGGATATAAATCTAAAACATTGAATATCGAAGAGATTCCGATCCGATCGGGTAATTCAATCTCATAAGCATTTTCTCCAATTTTCTTCAAGACCCTACATGGCCCGATTTTCTTCATTTTCAACTTATTGTATGTTCCTCTCAAGAACCTCTCTTTTCTCAAATGTGCCAGAATTAATTCACCAACCTCAAATTGAAGTTGTCTCCGGTGCTGATCTGCTCTGCGCTTATACTCCTGACTTGAATTCTGCAATCATCTCTTCACCTGGCTGTGAAGTTCCTTCATTGCCTCTGCGAACTCTTCTACACTAGCGCTCCTAGTCGCAGTCTGTTCTGAATCCCTCAGTTCAAAAACTCCTCTCGGCTGCATGCCATATACAATCTAAAAAGGACTCTGCCCTGTGCTCCTGTTCACTGAGTCATTATATGCGAATTCTGCCTGTGGTAATATGTTGTCCCACTAGTTGTGGTGTTCTGCCACCAGGCTTCTTAGCAAGTCTCCCAGACTTTTGTTCACCACTTCCATTTGTCCATCCGTCTGAGGATGATAAGTTGAACTAAACATCAATCTAGTCCCCGACTTCTTCCACAATGTCCTCCAGAAATGTCCCACGAATTTTGTGTCCCTATCTGAAACTATGCTTTTGGGTAAGCCGTGAAGTCGAATGACTTCTTTGAAAAACAGGTTCGCGATGTGAGTCGCGTCACTGGTTTTCTGACATGGGATAAAATGTGCCATCTTGGAAAACCTATCCACTACCACAAAGATTGAATCAAATCCTCTTTGCATCCTTGGCAATCCCAATATGAAATCCATGCTAATTTCATCCCACGGCCTCTCGAGTATAAGCAATGGTTGATAAAATCCCACATTCTACTTCCTTCCCTTCGAATGCTGGCAAATTCTGCATCGGTCCACAAATCTCTTGACCTCTGATCGCATCCCTGGCCAAAAGTATGATTCGCTCAGCTTCGCGAATGTCTTATCATGACTAAAGTGTCCGGCCAATCCTCCTCTGTGTTTCTCTTTCAGCAGATTCTCTCTCATGGAGCAATTCGGAATACACAGTTGATTGCCCTTGAACAACAATCCTTCCTGGATCATGTACTCGGCCCACTGGCTTCTATCTTTGAGAACTGGATTCTCAGCTGCTTCATATGCTTCCCTAAAATCCTGATCATCTGCGTACATGTCCCTGAGATCATCAAAACCTAACGTCTTGACTCTGAACTCCTGCAACAGCAAACACTTCCTGCTCAAAGCATCAACAACTTTGTTAGCAGTACCAGAAATATGTTTGATTACAAATGTGAAATTCTGCATGTACTCGACCCACTTAACATGCCTCTGATTCAACTTTTCCTGTTGAGTCACAAATTGTAATGCATGGTTATCACTATACAAAACAAACTCCTTCGGAATCAGATAGTGCCTCCACTTTTTCAATGCCTGGATGATGGCATAGAATTCCTTATCATACGTGGAGTACTTCACCTTCGCCTCATTCAGCTTCTCGCTGAAATATGCAATTGGCCTGTCCTCCTGACTCAAGACCGCTCCTATTGCAAATCCACTTGCATCACACTTCACCTGAAATGTCTTTTGGAAATCCGGCAACACCAGAACCGGTTGTTCCGTGATCTTTCGTTTCAATAAATTGAAACTCTTCTCCGCCTCTTCAGTCCAGTGAAAAGATTTGTGTCTTTTCTTCACGTTGTCCATCATTGTTGCACTAATCCCACTAAAATTCCTGATGAACTTCCGGTAGAAACTAGCCAATCCATGAAAACTTCTCACCTCAAATATATTTCTCGGTGATGGCCAATTTTTAATTACTTCCACCTTATCCGGATCCATTCTTAACTCATTTGCAGATATAACAAATCCCAGATAAATGAGCTCCATCTTCATAAATGAAGATTTCTTCATATTTATCAACAACTTCTCCTGTTGTAGCCTTTTCATTACTGTAGCCAAATGCTTCAAGTGTTCAGCCACTGATTTACTGAAAATCAGTATGTCATCCAAATACACGATGACAAACTTTCCGATGAATTCCTTCAGAACTTCGTTCATCAACCTCATAAAGGTACTTGGCACATTTGTCAAGCCAAACGACATGACTAGCCATTCATACAACCCTTCGTTTGTTTTGAACGTTGTCTTCCATTCATCACCTTCCCTCATGCGAATCTGGTGATATCCGCTTTTTAAATCGATCTTTGAAAAATACTTTTCTCCGCTCAAGCAATCCATTAAATCATCCATCCTCGGCAATGGAAACCTGTACCTGATAGTTATCTTGTTAATGGCCCTTGAATCGGTGCACATCCTCCAGCCTCCATCTTTCTTCGGACTGAGTACTGTTGGAACAACACACAGACTCAAACTTTCCCTAACCAATCCTTTGTCCAACAGCTCTTGGACTTGCCTTTTAACTTCTTCATTCTCCTGCGGCGTTAACCTGTACGCGGCTTTGTTTGGCAAACTAGCTCCTGGTATGAGGTCAATATGATGACTCACACTCCTCATCGGTGGCAACAAATGAGGTAGTTCATCTACTACTATATCAGCGAACTCTTCCAATAGTTCCTGAACTTCTTCTGGTAGATCATCTACTCTCGTGCTAGTCAAAAAAATCCTTGGTTTCCTGACCACAATAAATTGTGGCTCTTCTTTCTTCTTCACCTCCGTAAGAAGTTCCTTCCCACTCATGAGAAGTACAGTATTTCTTGCTTCTGGTTTTACCTCCTTATCTTTGATTGGAAGCAACATATGAGTCCTCCCATTCTTTTCTAAAGTATATGTATTCATCCTCCCATCATGAATCACATTTCTGTCATATCGCCATGGTCTACCCAGCAATAAATGACAAACATCCATAGGAATAACATCACAGAGTATTTTATCATTATATCCACCTATTTTGAATTCAACTAAACACTATTTAGTGACATTTACCTGATGTCCTTCTTGTAGCCATGAAACTCTATATGGGCTCGGATGATCAATCGTCTCCAGCTCCAGTGTCTCTACCATCTCGGTCGAAATGAGATTATCAGTGCTTCCACTATCTACAATGACCTTGCATACCCTGTCCTTGGTCTTGCAAGCAGTTCTGAAAAGTTTGTTTCTTTGAGCTGCGCTCTCCACCTCCTTCTCTGGTGTTAAGAGAACTTTCTGCATCATAAGCGATCTTCCGCCTTCAGCATCTTCTGCCTCAACATCTCGCCTCTGTGCCTCGGTGATGTGAGCTTCTCCTCCATCCTTCTTTTTATCTGGACACTCGTAAGACTTGTGCCCGTTCTTTCCACATGTGATTACTCCACCTCTGCCTCTTCCTCTACCTCGGGTACGAGGAAACATATTGTTGTCAGCATACCCTCCTCTCTGCTCTGTATGTTGTCCTCTCTGCTCAGCATATTGCCCTCGCTGTGAACTTCCACCTCTCTCGGTTCGAGTTTGACGTTTCTTCCAGTCGTCCTTGGGCTTCTGGTATCTTTCCTGGGCAACCGATTTACCCCTAGGCTGACTTTTGCCTCGGCCTCTCTGACCCTGCTTACGGCTCAGCTTCTCTTCCGCTTTCAAAGCCATCTGATAAGCATCCTCCACCGTTCGGATGGTTGCCATGCTCATCTCATCCTGGATATCATATCTCAGGCCATTCATATATCTGGCTACTTTCTCATCATCGCTCTCTCGATGACCTGCTCTGATGTTCAGTCTATAGAATTCCTCCGTGTATTCTTTCACTGTCATCAGCTTCTGTCTCAGGTTCTACATTCTCCTGAACAAAGTAATTTGATAATCTCTTGGGATGAACTTCACCTTCATCTTTGCGATCATCTTGTCCCAGCCCTTGATCTTCTTCTTGCCCTTGCAGCGTCTGTCAGCTTGTAGATTTTCCCACCACAATGCTGCGTGTCCCTTCAATCTCGTGACAGCATGCCTGACCTTCTTGTCCTCTTCGACATCTTCATAGTCGAAATAAGTATCTAGAGCTCTAATCCATTCTAGAAGCTCCTCTGCATCTAGATTTCCCTCATAATCTGGAATGTCCATTTTCGCCTTTGCACCCATCCGTGCAATAGCCTTAATTAATCGTTCATTTGTTACATCCTCGGCTGCAACTTCTTCTTCACGCTCAGCTTCAAATTTGCTCTCAGAATCACTTATATCTCCTATATCAGTTGTACGCCTCTGTCTTCTCTCCATCTCCACAATTCTGGCGCGCATGTTATGCAGATCTCTTTCTACTTCTAGATTCTGCACTTGCCAACCCCTTCCTCTGGACATTTCCCTTTCCTCTTCCGAATCGGGTGATTGTCTATCTCTTCTCCTCAGCGGCATGGTGAATTTTCTTCTTCTCTGCTACAGAAAGCAAAGAATCTTTCTACTGCTCTCATACCACTTGAAGTGGTACTAGAGCAGTAATTCTGTTTGTATATTTCAAGCAAAAGGAATCAGCGACGAAAGCCAGAGGAGGAACCACTTGACGCAGGCGCGCCCTCCAGGCACGTCTACTCACAGGACCTTCTCCTTCCTCGGCCCGAAGAACTGAAAAGCTCTTCTAATTCCTTCTCGGGAAATATCCACACCCACAGAAACTCTCCAAACGATCTCCCTGTTCAAATCGACAAATCGGACTTCGCGATTTCGCGAGTCCCGTGGTCACGGGTTCGTGCCTTACAATTCCCCAAAACCCAATGCAAGTCAAACTTTGACCCTTCGTGTCCCTATCGGGGTTTCTCCTGTCGTGAATTCGGCACTTGCGATGTCGATGACACTCGTATTTCTGAACCCCGAGCCCCGATGTGCAAAAACGCTTCTTTCTTTCTTTAAGCCCCTCCTGGCTAGGCTTCCGGTCCACGTGACCGAAATTTCATAAGACCATGGTCTTACCTCCTGTCGGGATCTCGGACTTCACGTGATCGAAGTGTATAGACACTTCATCCTTAGGATCCCTGATCCTCCGATACACTGTTACGCTGGCGCACGTGAGGGTTGACTTTTCCATGTCACTGTCCCCTCGTCGCCCTTTCAGACATCGCGAGATCGCGAATCCTAATGCTAAGTTTCCCTTATCCCCGAAGTTCCCGAAGTGTCGAACCCCGACTCCTCTCGGATCTTCTGACGCGTGTTCGCCCGAGATCTACGGCTAGGACTTCCTCGTTGTTTCGAGACTCAAAAGGTCCCGGACTTCTCAACCTCTGAATTCCCAATGCCTCACTATCCCGATGCCTCCCCGGATTTTCCCCTCTGCTCACTGGGACTTAAACCCTATGCAACTCTTGTCAACTCGGACGGTTGACGGGTAACCGGTTGATGATCTGATGGCTCACGATCTCCCGAGCTTAAACTCCTGGTGTGTCCGTAACCTCCTTGCTACTCTGGTGGATCTGACGGCTGGCGGATTTTCACAAATCCCCTCCACGAGATCCCGACTGTCAATTTCTTCCCTTTGACAATTTCTTGTAAATGACTAAGTGATCCTCCGCGCTAACTTGTCCTCCTGCGCGCAACCCTACAACACTTGTTTCAGATGCTCCACGGCACAAATTCCCTGTAATCCTTCAATAGATTTTGAAGGTCTATCCCTCCTGAGCTTTTCACCAGCTTTTCAGTCTCTTAGAAAAGAGAACCCTTTGCACGCACTTTTTGCGGAAACCTGCAAACACTTCAAGTGTTTGGATTTCCTCGACCCTGCGCACACCTGCAGCAGCAGTCCTTCAAAGCTTCACTCAGATTCACAACTGAGACTTCCCCTTAGCTTGCGCACTCCTTGCACGACTTCTACAACCCAATTTCACTTATGGGCGAACGAGAACAAGAGTTAGACTATCTGAGCCTTCTGTCAACGCACTCCTTGCAGACAACTTTGACTGCACTCCTTGCAGGAATCTTGCTCAGATAGAGAAACAATTGAAACTCATTTATTCTTCCCTTCAGACTTCAAACACTCAGCAAGAAATCATTCATACATAGCAAATAAGCAAATGCATAACATGAATTAAACATTCATGAGCACATCATTTAACACCAATACACAGAGAACATACACAAAACCATGGATTTGAATCAACTTCTTCTATTAATTCAAGATCTATACATGGGTGTTCTTCCACAGCTCTCTGCTACTCCTCTATGCTCTTCCTACTTCTGATTATGTTACAATGCACAATGAGGGTGTCTATATCCGTTTTCCCTCTTTCTCCCTAAAACTGTCTAATCTAGAATTAAATTTCTATCTACTTGCATTAACTACTATAAATGCCTCCTATCTACTTCAGACGAGAGCAGGATGCCCAAGGTCTGATTACATTATATCAAGACGCCTTCATTAAATGACCTCATTTATATTTGGCGCATCATCTTCAAAGTGATTTCAAAAATTTCGGCTGGACTTGTCCAGCTGTCCTATTGCTTCTGCGCTGGCTCGCTTGACGTGGGCGATGCCCCTGTATCATCTTGTAATAGTGGATAATAAGTAACTACATATTCAATAAGAAACATAGATTACAATAAGTAGTGTAAGTATCGATGATGAATCCTAGCATGCTTTATTACGTAAACACTGTAACTAATGGTATTGATTACAGCTTCATAACTAACTATACTTAGTGTAATGATTCCACTTATTATGTAAATTACATGGATCTTTATTCTGTGTAAGCTCATTGTTACTAGTGTTCTATGTTGTAACTATACAGTAAGTGTGTTTGTTGTTTACTTCTCAGAGATAGTGTGCTCATTTATCATAGCTCTTATATGATAGTAAGAGTTAAATCAATGGTGTTAATATTGATAAGAGTAACATTCAAGCTCATTCTACATTGATTACTTAGCTTAATACTGATATCATAGTAGTAAGGACATAGTTATGGAGCTATCTGAAAGCTCATAGTATAACAAGTACGAGTAATGGAAGTTGAAACCCATGTTATCATATTAGATGTTCTAAGCTTCCATAAGGTGAAAATAACACATATCATGTTTTAATGAAGTGTAATTTGAACTATCAATTTTTAGGACTATGTTTGTAAATGGACAGGGCCGAATATGGCCATGTCCATGTACAGGGACAGGCCTAAATTTGGGCCTCTCCCTGTACATGGACAGGGTTGAATATGGCTATGTCCATGTACAGGGGCAGGCCGAAATTCGAGCCTGTCCCTGTACAAGGACAGCCCAATATTCGGACTTGTCCATGTATAAGGATAGGCCCGAATTCGGGCATGTCCCTATACATGGACAAGGTCGAATACAACCCTGCCAAAACTTTAAATTAGCAAAAATTAAAACTAAATTATTAAAATGAAA
Organism: Picea mariana; assembly: GCA_032191745.1. Lineage (NCBI taxonomy): Eukaryota > Viridiplantae > Streptophyta > Pinopsida > Pinales > Pinaceae > Picea > Picea mariana. The sequence continues at coordinate 225,898 of JASDQU010010971.1, read as the reverse complement.
ACTAAAACTAAAACTAAAACTAAAACTAAAATATTAAAACAGTCATCAAAATACATATCAAGTTTAATAACTCTTCATAACTCTTGTTCATTTCATTTTTTTCCTAACTCTTCGTAACTCTAAAAAATTAAAACACGTATCAAGTTTACTAAAAAATTAAAAAATTAAAACACGTATCAAGTTTAATAACTCTTCATAACTCTTGTTCATTTAATTTTTTTCCTTTTTAATTATTCATTTTATAATAGTTCAAATTGCCATACTCGTAATAATTAAAACATGAAGTGTAATTTGAACTTTCTGTTTTTCGTTTTAACAATTTAGTTTATATTTTTGGAAATTTAGAGTTTTGATAGGGCCGTATTTGGCCCTGTCCATGTATTGGGAGAGGCCCGAGTTCGAGCATGTCCCTGTACATGGACAAGGCCGAACACGACCCTGTCAAAACTCTAAATTTTCCAAAATATAAACAAAATTATTAAAACTAAAACTAAAACTAAAACTAACACTAATATTAAAACTAAAACTAAACTAAAACCAAAACTAAAATTTTAAAAATAAACTAAAAAAAATCTAAAATTTCAAACTTACCTGAATGCCTGCAGCTCCAACGTCCACCCGCCCGCAACAGCAACGTCTGCAAGCACCAACAACATTTTCCCACCCATAGCTGCAACGTCCGCCCGCAACTGTAACATCCGCCCGTCCACAGTGTTCACATCGTTCACGACGTCCACAAAGTTCACAGCGTTCACGACGTCAACAATTCGTAAAAACAGTTGCAGGAGCGATGTGCGGCTAATATATAAATGTTTTTTCTATCGAAAGTGTATTTTGGCTGGAATATATTTCGGCCAAAAAGATGTCACCAAATAAAAAAAAATCCATCCGGCCAAAATTGTACACGAAAATCGAGGGCATCGTCATGGTACTATTCGATTTGACATTCCAAGGTTTGGCCGAAACATTTTTCGACCGAAAAAAATAGGACTTTCGGTTGAAATAAATATTAGTCCGACTGAAAAGGTCTTTCGGAATTTTTGAGATACGATTGTCATGAAAGTGTTACCCACCTTCATGAATTTACCCTATATCACATGGATAAAGGTGTCGAACGATGTAAATACCTAAAGGACCATCACCATCCTAGTCATTGACAATGTGTCCATGTAGACATATTGGTCGGCGATGTAAATACCTAAAGTACCATCACTGTCCTAGTCATGAACAATGCATCCATGCAAACATCTCGACTTCTCGCAACTATTTGCTTGTACTTACAACTGAATTCAAACACATACACAAAGGTTTTAAAAATACCAATTAATGAATAAATGAAAGAAAGATTGAGAAGATTCAATTCCAAAAGTTGAAAGTTATATTTGTCCAAAAAAAAAAATTGGATAAAGTATTTTTAATAATCCTTAGTATATGTGAGTAGCAGTTAGTCGTTAATTTAATATATATGTATGTATGTATATATATATATATATATAAATGATAAAACTATATCGTTCATTGATATATTAAAAACAATATAACTAATTCATAAATTTCACCTATATAATATGAAAGTCGTCAAACATTAAAATGCCTTATATGACATTGTTCATCGTTGTCAAAGACTTACATTTCGATAATGTCGATTCCCCATATCCTCCCTCTTGTAATTGTGGCAACCAATTGTCTCCACTTTATTTTTGGTTACAAATTGGGTCCATGCATGTGTTAAATGAGCATCCTCTGTGGATTGTCCTATCAGGGGCAACAATTTTTTCTATTGAAGTCTGAGAAAAGTTTTAAAACCACTTCATATGTCAAATTTTGACACCTAAACTTTTTTGTAGCGTAGATCAACTCCAAATTTTGTTAATATTTAATTATATGTGATAGCTGATGTAGAATCTCCTCCATTCAAGTTACAAAAAAATTCAATTCTATTGCAAAACTGAGGTAAACCAACCAAAATCTATCATAAGCTGAGCCTTTTTCGTCGGTTGTTGCTTGTTGTTGTTTGGTTCAACTTTGCAAGGTTGAGGACCTGCGCCTACGGTTGGACCTGTTGGTGCTTGTTGCTTGCTTTTGTTTACTTCAACTTTGTAGGGTTGGGGTCCTGCATGCGCAGTTGGAGCTATTTTTTTTTACTTTGCAGGGTCTAAGTGTTGCACCCACAATTCGACCTGTGCTTTTGCCGTTCATCGTTTTGGAGTAAGTTTCGATGCCATAATTTCATTTCTATTCGTTCCTTGTTGTTCACTATTTGCAGTTTGCAAATAAAAATGTTTGATTATTTCTGCTAGCATGCTCGTCATATGTTTTCCGTTCCTTCTGTGCTTGGGCTGCAATTTGGTAATCATTGGAGATACATATGTTGTTTACTGGTTCAGTGGTTGTTGCTTGTTCGTTGGTCCGTCGGTTGTTGCTTGTTGTTGTTTGGCTCAATTTTGCGAGTATGAGGTCTTGGGGCTGCAGTTGGGTCTGTTCGTGCTTGCTCATTGGTTTGTTGCTTGCTGTTTTATTTTTTTTTACTTCGTCTTTGCAGTGTTGGAGTCATGTGTCAGCAGTTGGAGCTGTTTTTTTTGCACTTTGTGGTGTTCAGGTCTTGCACCCGCAAGTGGACCTGCGGTTTTGTCGTTTACCATGTCTGGCAAAGCCGAGATTTGGCACATGTCTCGTGCCCGTCTATCATGCTCTTAAATTTTGCTCCAATTCTTTTTCCTAGCTCTAGACCATACCTACATGTCTTTGCAAAATGTTCTTGTAGAAGAAAAGGATACTAAAATGGTGCTAGAAAGAGTGGTGTTCCATGGATTGCAAATTGCAGTATTCAGTTTTTATGTTGTTTGGCATGCAACATTGCTAGCATAATGAATGTGTTCTCAAATGCATCACACCATTTACATTTGGATGAAACCATTATTATTCTAGGATACTTTGGTGCTGACATGAAACAAAATAGTGGCATAACAAATAATTGGACAACTACATGTGCAATTACAATGTATGTTGTCTTTTTGTTAAGATAAAACATGTGCAAAACGCAGTTATTAACCATATATGGTGAAATGTGCCCATATCACAATACAACCTCTTTATCATGTACACAGACTGGTGTGACCACGATACAATTTGTCTTGTGCTTGAAATATGAGATGTACACCAAAGATACTGCAAAATTATATTTCCATGTCTCAAATCATATCTGGATACTTTGTTGTAGAAAACCAAAATCATTTAGCTATGGCCATGCAATTTCTTAATATTTTCTGGATTGTAATATATTTTGGGCAGGAAAAACTTTGTATAATTACAGCCATGGATGGTGAAAAGCAAAGGTTCATGTTTCTAACTATATTTTATTTTATTCGTTGATTCTCATTTAGTGTATGTACATATTACTTGTTCTCCCCTACATACCAACTTCCATTCATGTTCATTGTATTTTGTGCGTTCCCACATTGAAACAAATAGAGTAGCTGGAGAAAACGAAGGAGTCTTTACCGCAAGTGTGGAAGAGGAGATACAAAGGTACATGCTTTTACTGTTATTTCATATTCCATTGTTTTATATTTCATTTATTGTCTGTATATGTGTTCACCTAATTTATTGTATGTAGATATTGTGTATCTTCCTACATGATAACTTATCTTCGTGTCCTTTGTATTTTCTATGCCGCTACATTGAAATAAATTGAACTCTGTTTATTTTTATTTTACATGTCTTCCTGCACACCAACTTCCTTCATGTTCATTGTATTTTTCTGCATTGCTACATTTAAACAAATAGAGTGGCTGGAGAAGACGATGGACACTTTGTCGCGAATGTAGAGGAGGAGTTACAAAAGTGCATGTCTCTACTCTTATTTCATATTCCAGTGTTTAGTATTTCATTTATTGTCTGTATATTTGTTCTACTTGTTCTACTGCTTTGCACCTATTTTACTGTATGTAGATACTACGTATCTTTCTACATAGTAACTTATCCTCATGTGAATTGTATTCTCTTTGCTACTACATTGAAATAAATAGAACTATATTTCTTTCTTTTACATGTCTTTCTGCATACTAACTTACCTTCATGTCCATTGTATGTTCGACGTTGCTACATTGAAAGAAACAGATTGGTTGGACATGAAGATGAATTCTTATATGCCACAGCAGAGGGGGCTGCAGTACAATCTTCGAAAAGGTATACCAACTGTGCTAGTAAATCAAACACACAAAACGAGTGGGTGCATATAATATTGGACTAGAAAACGATGATTTGGCAACAATGGGCCTTTGTTGAGACTTCTCGATTCCAAACATTGCCCTCCCCATTTCTAATTTTCCCACTTTCTATTATCCCTTTTTTCCCTCTTCTATAATTAACTGAATTCCCCTTCTTTTTTCTCCTCTACTTTCGCTTTATGGTTGCTTTGCTTAGTCGTCTTTCCGAAAATGTCTAGGTGCGCAGGTTGGTGGACTCACAAGTTCACATTTATACTCATGCTTCTATATCACAACTCCGATCGACAGTTTCCTCATTCCATACTCAACCACTTTTTTGATTGTGGGTTTCTGGGCTGGCGGGTTCAAGATTACGCCTCTAGCTTCAGAGGTTCTGTGATATACAGATTGGCCGTTGTACCCCTCCATCATGCCCCATTTCCTATTACTCATTTTTGCAGTCAAAAAATCCGAGGCATACAATTTGACTGTCGGGTCCTCATGTTTCCTGAGTATCCCTTGACACCCTATTTCCTATTCCATCTCGTTCGACCCTGTATGTGACATTCAAAACAATTATAGACAATATACAATGCATATGTTTATTTAGTCCTTATGATGTCCATCTACACATGCTTGCATTAGAAAAAATTGGACTAATGACATGGCCATGAGCAGTCAATCATCGCAAAAATCAAAAGACCAACAAGCCCAAAGGTAAAGATGCATACATTGTGTTCCTCATATGTTTACGAAACAAATATCCTCAGCTATTTATTCATCTATGCCATGGTAAATATGTCGATGTCATCTGAAACACATACTTTGCAGTTCACAAGAAGTATCAACAAGCGCAAGTGAGACGCCGAACATAGCGCAAGTTCCGCAGACTAAGAGGTCTGGTTGCAAAACTTCGGCTCCATACTTCATCCAAGTTGTGCGTCTACTTGTACATTGATGCCAGGGAAAAAGAAAACAAAAAAATAATGCAGACTACCATTCACATTACTTTTCCTATTCAAAAAATTTCACCAGCTCTAAACTTATAACACCCAAAATACTATCAATAGAGGGCTTGAACATCCACCGAACTGGACAATCGTTCGTTGGGGACATAATGGTCATCTATAGCACCTAGTTGGACAAGGCAAACAAAACTAGATCCATTATGCGTCCTGACATGACAGGCAACGAAGCCTTGATGACAGTCACACTGACTATTCCCACACAACTTGTCCAAAAACATGCAGAAAAGATATTGCCAGGTATTGGGATATCCATTACAAATTTTAATATATTGCCCAAAACAGTGTATGACCGTGGTGATTGTGATCGGATTATATCGCTCAACAAAACAAGTATTGTGGAAAAAAATCTCGTTATTTGTTCAGAATATCGTTTCATCCCAGACACAACTATCAACCAACTTGCACAGAGCAACGACACTTACCCAATCAAAACCATTGGTGCAGTTGTCACACTCGCGAGAAAACTTGGCTCGCAACACATTCTCCATATAAAATATGGAGATTCAGACAATGACAAGGCAATGGTACCGTTCTCCATATCTATTTTTGTCCTTTACTTTCACATGTCCATATATCTCGGTTATGCTACACAGCTATTGCATTGTTCCATGTTGCAGCTGCAATTGTTCAACACCTATTCAAATTTGTTTTCCTCAATGGAACAATAATTGCATATAACAAAGAAAAGAGATGTTATAGAAAGGATCTTTTGCACAACCCAAGCAACATTTGTAACATAATTGCGAACAGACATAGTACAGGATCTCAAGAAACTAACTACCTCTACAACTGTTGTGCGTATACATCTACAATTTCATCCTCATTTTTCTCATACAAATTGCCTTCACCAATTTTTTGTAGTTTTTCCTTTTCTGTTGTGTAGTTGTATATTATATTGTTCAATATATTAACTGTTATGCTCATGTGCCCAAGTTGAGAGTGTTTTGGTTGCAGCGAATGCATACTCGACCCCCTTCGAGCTTGTATGTGCCAAATGCAACTCTCATGCTTATGCTTCTGCTTTCATAAATGATGATACAATTGATTGTCTACGATGCAATAAAAAATTCCCTTACATATATTGACATAGCCTCAATGCTGCCATCCAAACCGTGGGCAACACAATCATACATTGTACAATTAGACAACCTCTGTTACAAGATGTGCTTCCTGGGTTAGCATAATTTCTATATGAAGTATACCTACAGAAAAAGGCAAACAATGTCTACATGTTGCGCGACTTTCAGATACATAGCAAATTTACCTTAAATGAGGACAATGCAATATTGCATTGTTGAGAAATACTGAGAGGGGGGGTGAATCAGTATTTGAGCAATAATTATTTTTTTTCTCCTGTTTTCACTAAAAACCTTAGGCTACTTTATAGAGACAAGAGTGCATCCAGAGATCTTTCATTATTCATCAGATGTCTATTAAGCAATAACATCGTGTAGTAAAGACAAGCAAACCAACGCACATGAGTAAGACACATGAACACCAGGATTTTAAGGTGGAAACCCAAATCGGGAGAAAACCACCGCTGTCGTTGTCTCTGTCTTCATTGATTATTATTAAGAAAACATTCTACAACAGTGTACTAGTGCAGACTCATACTAGTACGCATGCTTCTACTTGCAGAAGGCTACAACCTTCTCTTGTTTACCAGCCTTTCCTGGAAGGGAGCTTCAACCCCCTGAAGATAGCACCAGTTTCTACTGGTAAGATGCTTCTACTGAAGGGTTAAACCCTCAAACTCACTGCTGACCACGTTTCATTAATTTTCACACTGGATCAGGCAGTTTCAACCCTTTGTACATTTGTCAGCAACCATATTTTGCCCAAAACTTTAGAGTATCAACAATAACCCAGACTTCAATATGCATTCAACATCCTTCGTCAGAGATCCTAACTCTTTAATGTGAATGACCCGTATTGATCAGTAATAATATGTGTTGCTAAGCAGTTCAGATCTATTGTAACTTACCGGGATTCATTATAGTTCTGCCACCTGTCCAAATGACCTCAGCGACCTGTAGATGTGCCTACTGTCAGAAAATGGCCTCCACATCCTTCAGAAGGGACCCCTACAACCTATCACCATCCTTACCGTCCTTACCGTCCTGCTTTGCTTCTTCGGATCACTTGTAGAAAGGGCAACGACCCCTTCTTAAACCCATGGATCCAGGACATGTTCAACGCTCATCGGGTCCCATATTTATTGCTCGGGGGAAATCTTGAATTTGAATTAAACCTACGCGCGCCTTTTTAAATCGGGTTTCGACATTCCATACGCTAGCCCTCCTGAGCTTAGCTCCCGGTCAACGTGACCGTCACACCGTGACCACAACCTTACCCCGTCGGGGCTACGGGGTTTGTGATGCCTCAATGCATACACCCGCGTGATTCCCGATCGTCCAAATCCCGACGCTCCTTTACGCTGACAGTTGTTCCCCATTGATCGGGGTTTCACTGATCGCGATTTCACACTGCACAAATCCCTTGTCACTGGGATCTCTGATTTCCCGATGGACAAAGTGCCGATGGCGCCCAATCCTTTGCCACGCGTCCTTCCAGATGAACGGCTCAGATTCCACGTCGAGGTTTCCTTTAGGGATTTCCCGAGCTTTAGCCCCTTCTGGCTACACAATGGTCCATGTGACCAGCTATCACGTGACCGCCATCATACCTCTCGTCGGGGTTTCGGGGTTTTTGATGACAATGCGCATACGCCCCTTGGACCCACGATATGTCATTCCCCGACTTCCTTTGTACTCCTTACACCTGTCCTCCACTGACTCCTGGGTGGCCCACATGCTATATGCCATATCGGGAAATCGCGTATCGTGATTTCGCGATGTCTGATGTTCAATGTTCTTGTCAATACCAAAACCCGATCCCCGAAATTCCGTATAGAGCTGTGATCAATGGTCCTGGTGCAATCTTGACTCAACGGTTGCGATTGAATCGCAATATCGCGTTTCGTGATTTCGGAGTTTCTGTTGTAGTGTGTTCTTGACATATCAAAGTCCCGATCCCCGATTCTCTGATGAAGGAAATCAACGGTCCAGATCTCATGCTTGCTTTAATGGCTGCGATCAAATCGCGAAATCGAATATCGCGATTTCGGAGTTTTCGATGCCAAGTGAATTGGACATTATAAAATCCCGATCCCCGATTCTCCGATGAAGAAAATCAACGGTCCATATCTCATGCTTGCTTTAACAGCTGCGATCAAGTCGTGAAATCACATATCGCGATTTCGGGGTTTTCGTTGTCGAATGAATTGGACATTTCAAAGTCCCGATCCCCAATTCTCTGATGGCTTATCTCCCTCGCAGCTTCTGCAGATCTGACGGCTGTCAGTAGCGCTCTGCAGCAATCATACGCGCCCATCCAAAACTCAACCATACACGGATTTTCTAACAGAAAGCTCTTCTTCCTCCTTTGCCTCACCCTTTTCCATCAATGACAATATTTCCAACAATCTCCCCCTTTGTCATTGATGGCAATACTCTTCTTCTGTCTGCAATACTCTTCCTCTTGTCTTGTTCCTCCCCCTTTGACATCAATGGCAAAGAGTGGACAATACCATGCTCCCCCTGAGACCATGCTATCTGCTTGATACGCCTGTGCATATGATCAATGCTCCCCCTTAGCCAGAGCATTTAGAGATGCTCATCAACACCTTACAACCAATTGAGGCTTCTGTACTGAATTAGACCTGATCCTCTGCATGGCAGAGACTACTCCCAGTTTTTGTCGGAGATATTCGAACGCTTCCCCGGGTAGAGGTTTAGTAAAGATATCAGCAACTTGTTCGTTTGAGGGAACATACTCCAATTTCACCTTTTTCTCAAGCACCTATTCTCGTAAGAAGTGATATTTGATGGGAATGTGCTTGGTCTTGGAATGCATAACATGATTCTTTGAGATACTGATGGCACTTGTATTATCACACATAATAGAGATAGGAGATGAACATTTGATTTGAAAGTCTTGAAGGGTTTGCATCATCCAAAGAAGTTGA
>JASDQU010010971.1:130327-210363 GCA_032191745.1 Picea mariana | reverse complement strand
ATTGATTATTATTAAGAAAACATTCTACAACAGTGTACTAGTGCAGACTCATACTAGTACGCAGGCTTCTACCTGCAGAAGGCTACAACCTTCTCTTGTTTACCAGCCTTTCCTGGAAGGGAGCTTCAACCCCCTGAAGATAGCACCAGTTTCTACTGGTAGGATGCTTCTACTGAAGGTTTAAACCCTCAGACTCACTGCTGACCACGTTTCATTAATTTTCACACTGGATCAGGCAGTTTCAACCCTTTGTACATTTGTCAGCAACCATATTTTGCCCAAAACTTTAGAGTATCAGTAATAACCCAGACTTCAATATGCATTCAACATCTTTCGTCAGAGATCCTAACTCTTTAATGTGAATGACCCGTATTGATCAGTAATAATATGTGTTGCTGAGCAGTTCAGATCTATTGTAACTTACTGGGATTCATTGTAGTTCTGCCACCTGTCCAAATGACCTTAGCGACCTGTAGATGTGCCTACTGTCAGAAAATGGCCTCCACATCCTCCAGAAGGGACCTCTGCAACCTATCACCGTCCTTACCGTCCTTACTGTCCTGCTTTGCTTCTTCGGATCACTTGTAGAAAGGGCAACGACCCCTTCTTAAACCCATGGATCCAGGACACGTTCAACACTCATCGGGTCCCATATTTATTGCTCGGGGGAAATCTGGAATTTGAATTAAACCTACGCGCGCCTTTTTAAATCGGGTTTCGGCATTCCATACGCTAGCCCTCCTAAGCTTAGCTCCCGATCAATGTGACCGTCACACCGTGACCACAACCTTACCCCGTCGGGGCTACGAGGTTTGTGATGCCTCAATGCATACACCCGCGTGATTTCAGATCATCCAAATCCCGATGCTCCTTTACGCTAACAGTTGTTCCCCACTGATTGGGGTTTCATTGATCGCAATTTCACACTGCACAAATACATTGTCACTGGGATCTCCGATTTCCCGATGGACAAAGTGCCGACGACGCCCAATCCTTTGCCACGCGTCCTTCCAGATGAACGGCTCAGATTCCACGTCGGGGTTTCCTTTAGGGATTTTTCGAGCTTTAGTCCCTTCTGGCTACACAATGGTCCATGTGACCAGCTATCACGTGACCGCCACCATACCTCTCGTCGGGGTTTCGGGGTTTTCGATGACAATGCGCATACGCCCCTTGGACCCACGATATGCCGTTCCCCGACTTCCTCTGTACTCCTTACACCTGTCCTCCACTGACTCATGGGTGGCCCATAGGCTATATGCCATATCGGGAAATCGCGTATCGCGATTTCGCGATGTCTGATGTTCAATGTTCTTGTCAATACCAAAACCCGATCCCCAAAATTCCGTATAGAGCTGTGATCAACGGTCCTGGTGCGATCTTGACTCAACGGTTGCGATTGAATCGCAATATCGTGTTTCACGATTTCGGAGTTTCTGTTGCAGTGTGTTCTTGACATATCAAAGTCCCGATCCCCGATTCTCCGATGAAGGAAATCAACGGTCCAGATCTCATGCTTGCTTTAATGGCTGCGATCAAATCGCGAAATCGCATATCGCGATTTCGAAGTTTTCGATGTCAAGTGAATTGGACATTATAAAATCCTGATCCCCGATTCTTCGATGAAGAAAATCAACGGTCCATATCTCATGCTTGCTTTAACGATTGTGATCAAGTCGCGAAATCGCATATCGCGATTTCGGGGTTTTCGTTGTCGAATGAATTGGACATTTCAAAGTCCCGATCCCCGATTCTCCGATAGATTATCTCCCTCGCAGCTTCTGCAGATCTAACGGTTGTCAGCGGCGCTCTGCAGCAATCATACGCGCCCATCCAAAACTCAACCATACACTGATTTTCTAATAGAAAGCTCTTCTTCCTCCTTTGCCTCATCCTTTGCCATCAATGACAATATTTCCAACATGCATATCGGCTGAATAAATATATATATATATATATATATATCAAGCATTGGCAGTAAACAAAAAAATCTCATGTGTCTGTAATTTTTCTGCAATACCCAAATGAATGTTCGTCGGACTCGAGTTCTTCAGAGTTTACATCTATGGCTGTAAAATTTTCGTTCCCGAGACTTTGTATCTTTTTGTGCACTTGAAAAAACAAGGAGAATCTAGCTACAAATCAAATCACTGTTGTTATTTTGATGTTTTTTTGCATCTCCCAGTAAGAATTTTGCATATTTTTGGGGTGTCCACATGAAAAAAAATGGTGGCTAGCTATTGATTTTTTGGAGGAGTCTGCACCTTTTTGGGTTCCCAAATTGGAAAAATGTTTTCCAACTATATAGCCATGGCAAGATTTCTGCATTTTTTGGGTACCCAAATAAAAAAGAAGATGATCTCCAACTATACATTTATGGTATGATATCTGCATTTTCTCGATGCCCTGATTGAAAAAAAAGGGCTCAACATGGAATGAAGCATGAGCTTGAGATCTTCAGAACGTGCATTTATTGCTGATGTACAAGTGCATAATATTGTTCAGTCCAGAAATGGGAAGCATGAGGACAAACCCCATACAAAGTATCCAACTATGATAAGTCAGGCCCATCCTTTGAACCGTCGAAATGGATTACTCCTCTAGGCAGAACCATCAAGCATTTCCAATAATATTGGAATTTTGGCATTGTTAAAACTGGTAGTGATAGAACATGGCACTATCATAAGCAAATGTCCATAGTGATCTTGCTTCATGGTAAAATAGTAATCGACAATTTTCTTGTTCCCCATTTGGGGGTTTGGTTATAGCTGGGATACAATGGTGAAGCTCTGCTGGTTTTGTGTTGTCTTGTGTTTGGCAGACTTTTGTTCATATCTCATGGCCTCGATTATTTTCTCATGAGAACATATACCAAATGTAAGAGAAAACTAATGCCATGTGTTTTTTTTGTTATATATCAAATTGTGTGATGCATAGGTCGATGCGTACTATTGTATGGACCCTTGTGGGATCTTGCTTGGTGCCTTTTGTGTTCATGCATTGCCCTATGCCTCGACTTTCAATACATTCAGGATCTTGGCGGTTTTTCTTGGTATGTGGCTTGTTTTAGCACTTTTCCTTGATCGATGAACTTAGCAAAATTCATCTCCAGGAATATTTTGAAATAAAAAAATGTATACTATGTTAAGTCCAATGGAATTATCATATCAACCATAGAACATTAAAATTCAAATTCATCGTTGTTATACTTACAGTGAAGCTGACAGTACAATATTTTTACTTAAACATCCCAAAATTGATTTTCTTGTGGCTTTTCGATGCTTCTCTTATACAAACACATCCTGGAAACTATAAGCATGACTCGCTTTATCTATTCCTTGATTAAAGAGCCTGTTCACCTGTTTAATGTGCTTCATAGTTACTGTTAAGACCATCAATGGGGATTTCTTACACTAATTCCCACTTCTAAAAATTGCCATCCCCTTTCTATTTGCCCTCTGCTTTCCCTTTCTGGTTATTTAGCCATTTTTCAAAAAATGTCTAGGTGCAGGGGTTCGCGAATTCATGTCTTCATATTTCCACTGATACTTTTATATCACGAATCCTACTGACCGCTTCCCCATTTCATATTCAACAAACTTTTTGGATCGCGGGTTCCCGGGTAGGCAGGCTCAACATTGCGTTTCCATTGTTCTGTCGCCTACAAACAACACCCGAACTTCCCTAATCTACAAATTGGCAACCAAATTCCCCTTTCTTTTTTCTCATTTGCTTTCCCTTTCTGGTTACTTAGTCGTTTTTCCGAATGTCTCATGCTTTTATATACAACACCCGAAGTTCCACAATATAAAAATTGACCATCGAAGTTCGTCGTTGTCCCATGTTCCATGTTACACATTTTGCAATCAAAAGTTGGGATACATACAATTTGACCATCAGGCCCTCATGTCTCCTGAGTAGAACTTGTGGCCCTGTTTTAAGGCTTGTCAATATTCCCTGTTCTGAGTATGTCTCATGCTTTTATATCACAAGTCTGACCAACTGCTTACCCATTGCATACTTGGCCACTATTACCATCGTCGGTTCCTAGCCAAGCTTGCTCAACATTACACTTCCATTGTTTCGCTACCTACAAACAACACCCGAAATTTCGCGATATACAAATTGACCATTGAAATTCGTCATTGTGCCATGTTCCGTGTTACACATTCTGCAGTCAAAAGTTCGGAGACACACAATTTGACCATCAACCCCTCATGTCTCCTGAGTATAACTTGTAACCCTATTTTGAATCCCACTCGACCACTTTCCATACTTGGCCATTTCTTGGAATCTCTTTCGCAGGTTGGTGAGTGGACGAAATGTGCAATTCTTAATTGCTCTTCGCCATCCCCGCCACCTTCGCACTTCTTTCTAGATATGCAATTATTAGGCTTTAATGCTAATAGCTCATCATGCAAGAACCATTAAGATTGTCATTAATGTCCGAAAGGATGGAGAAGATTTGTCATTAATACGAATTAAACCAAGATTTGCGAAGAGTTATGTTGGCGCCTTTACAAAATCTTTAATCCTTAATCGCTCTTCGTCGTCGTCACCGCCACCTTCGCACTTTTTTCTAAATATGCAATTAGTAAGCTTTAATGGTAACAACTCATTACACACGAACCATGGATATTGTCATTGATCAACGAAAGGCTCGAGGAGATCTTCCATTGATATGCATTAAACCAAGATCTGTGGAGGGTTATATTATCCCTTCTGAATTTTCATTTCAAACATCATCTAGAGAAAACGAAAATTCTCGTTAACTTTATGGAAGCAATTCGACAATAGTTAGGTCCAGATACAGTAAACACCTTCGGGCATGATGACTAGAGGTTCCATCACTCTAGAGCATATTCTTACTACTCATCTCCCTTCGCCCAGGAGGGAAAAAGGAGATGGTCCCTTGGTGCACCGAGAGCCAAAGAATTCCAAGGCAACCTCGCCTTCTCAGACAACCTTCCCGCTTGCATTGATGGTTGGCACAGAGGTTGATGCGGTCAATTTCGAACCGAGAGAAGATGATTTGATGGATGATGATACGATAATGGATGATGGCAATGCAGACAATGTCCCCACTCTTGCGCCCAAATTGAAATCAACCATAATGGGGGGCACTTCCCGGCTCGGCGATGGCGGCCCTTACAAGAACAAAAGAAGGCGTTTCAAAAAAGAAACCGACGTTGAACACAATAACCGCTTTGCATCTCGAGAGTAGGAATTCCAGTGGTCCAAATTAGTCCATTCTAGGCGGAAGTCTTTCACTGTAAGGAAATGGTCTCTTGATGCTCCCAAAGATATATTTCAAGCCAAAAAATTATTCAATTGCGGGACCACTCTCTTGTTCTCTCGATATACAATTAACATCTTAGGGGATGAGGACCAGAAATCCCATTGGTGCAAGGCATATTCCTACTACTCATCTCCTTCCACCCAAAATGGACTAATTTGGGCCTCTGGAATTGCTCATGCAACCTGTGTCCTTGAAGTCTTTGACTGTGAAGAGGTGGTCTCTTGGTGTGTCCTAACTTTCAGTTTTGGGCTCTTTTGCTTGCCCTACAATGTTTTTCGTCTTCTTCCTCACGGGAAGTTTGTGAGAACTATCAATTTTACCATGAAGATGGGTTCTTATGTCCTCCTGCGTTTGAAAAATTATGGGTTGTTTTCTTGCTGGGGTGCAACGTTGGAGCGATGATGCGGGACGTCGTGCTCTTTGTAGTGGCGGCCACGAATTGGAAACTCTTCTCGTCGGGCCCTTTTCCCTGTTATTTGTACAATTGACTAGTGCCTTGCAATGTCTCCAGGTCACCAACGTCAGGAGCAGGAGTGTTGTTCACTTGCTTCAAGCCAAGGAATTATTCCACTGTGGAACCACTCTCTTGTTTCTTTGTCACCTCAGGTCTTTTGCAAGATATTGAGATTGGGACAACGAACATTGACCTTTCGAGGAGAAGACTACAATGATTTCCTAAAAAAAATCATGGTAATGAGTTTTGTATGCATGTTGAAGAGCATCTCGATGGCTCCTGCATGTTGCAGATCCTATACCTATGTTTATGACAAATATGTTCAATGTTTTGGTGCAAAGAACTCAGTTCAATTTCTATGGATAGATATACACTGCCCAGTATATATATACTGGGCATTTTATGGATTTACTATTAAAAAATTTGCCTTGGTATCTTGGTTGTTGCTTCTTTACTGAATTTAACACCTCTTCTCATTAGCATGGTTCAATAGTCTCGTAGTTCTTGAATATTGTATTGGCTCAAGTAATTTGATCTAATATGGAGCATTTAACAATTATATGACAATGCATTATGTCGATCCCATCAAGATTTTATGGAAAAAAAAATGAATTTCAAACAGTTTCAAACCAACATTCAATTCTATTCGTAATGCGGATAGAACATAGCAAGACCAAATCACGATGTGGCAGTCGGGGCCTCGCCCTAGAAATTTTGTTTTCATCTCAGCCTTGCTAAGCAACGATTTCTTATTTCCCTTTCGATTCCTTGATTCCTTTCCTTCGAAAGGGAACATTTCATTAGTTGTCCATCCCCTAGCCTCTATTTGAGCACTTTTTACTTTATTAATGAAATTACCAAATTTCTTGTTCGCGAAGAAAAAAAAAAAAACTGATCTATGGTGGCTACAGTCAAATGGGACTATGAAATCAACTACAATATTAAAATTCAAGATTGTCATTGTTGTTTCTAGACATGCAATTATTAAGCTTTAATGCTAACAACCCATCATGCAAGAAGTTTAATACTTAAGTTAATATGTCAAAGTCATGGAAGAATGTATCAAGAACACATTACTACCACAAGTTGCAATAAAAACTAATCTTCAACAAAGCATTTGCTCACACCCTTTTTAATGGTACAAGCACAATAGAAAACGAGTAATTGGATAAAATATTGGACTAGAAAATGATGGTTTTGCAACAATGGGGCTTGTTTGAGACCAATTCCCACTTACGAAAATTGTCCTCCGCTTTTCTATTTTCCCACTCTTTTATCCCCTTCTTTTCCCTCTTCTATACTTAACCAAATTCCCCTTTCTTTTTCCCATGTAGTTTCTCTCTCTGGTTACTTAGTCGTTTTTTTCCGAAAATGTCTTGCTGCGTGGGTTGGTGGATTCACGGGTTCACATTTTTATTCATTCTTTTATATCGCGATTCCGACCGAGCGCTTCCCCTTTCCATACCTAGCCAATTTTTCGATCGTGGGTTCCCGCCTAGGCGGTCTCTAAATTGCACTTCCTTTGTTCTGTGACTTGCAAACAACACTTCGGCTTCTGTGATATGCAAATTTACTTTCGGACTCCCACATCATCCCCTCTTCCATGTTACACATTTTGCACTGAAATGTTCCAATACATACAATTTGACCGTCGGGGCCTCACATCTCCTCGAGAACCCTTGTCACTCTATTTTGAAGCCTGTTCGACCGCTTTTCACACTTGGCCATTTCTTGGAATCTCTTTCGCGGATCGTCGGGTTGGAGAGTTCAGAAAATTTCCAATTTCTAGTCGTTGTTTCGTGTGCCCGCCACCTTCATAATTCTTTCCAAGTATATGCAATAAATATACAACTTCTCCATAAACATACATAAAAGATCTTGCCAGGAAATGGAATATCTATTACAGATTTGAATATATTCGCCCTTCTTTTCCCTCTTCTGTACTTAACCAAATTCTCGTTTCTTTTTCCCCTCTACTTTCTCTTTTTGGTTACTTAATCATTTTTTTCTGAAAATGTCTAACTATGCGGGTTGGCAGGCTCACGAGTTCACATTTTCACTCATTCTTTTATATCGTGACTCCAACCAACCACTTCCCATTCCATACCTAGCCACTTTTCAGATCACGGATTCCCGGGCAGGCGGGCTCTATATTGCACTTCCATTGTTCTGTGACTTGCAGACAACACCCGGACCTCTGCGATATACAAATTTACTGCTGGACTCCCACATCATACCCTCTTCCGTGATAAACATTTTGCACTCAAAAGTTTCGAAAACCTGCAATTTGATCTTCGGGTCCTCACATCTCCTCGAAAACTATTGTCACCCCATTTTGAAGCCCGTGCGTCCACTTTCCATACTTTGCCATTTCTTGGAATCTCTTTCGCGCCTCCAATTCCTAATCATTGTTTCATGTGCCTGCCACCTTCGCACTTCTTTCCAAGTATGCAATAACTGAGGTTTAATGCTAACAACTCACCATACCTCCACGAGACAGTCATACTAACTGTCCCTACACAACTTGTCCATAAACATGTAGAAAATATCTTGCCAGGTAATGGGATATCTATTACAAATATCAATATATTAGTGAAATGAGTCCCACCGACCGTTTTCCTATTCCATACTTACCGAATTTTTTGTTTGCGGGTTCTTGGACAGGCAGACTGCACTTCCACTGTTCCTTGACCTGCAAACAACACCACGGCTTTTGTGATATACAAATTGACTTCCAGACTCCCACATCAACCCCTCTTCCATGTTACACAGTTTGCACTCAAAATTTCGATACATACTATTTGACCGTCGGGGCCTCACGTCTCCTCGGGAACCCTTGTCACCCTATTTTGAAGCTCATTCGACCGCTTTCCACACTTGGCCATTTCTTGGAATCTCTTTCGCGGATCGTCGGGTTGGCGGGTTCAGGAAATTTCCAATTCCTAGTCATTGTTTCCTGTGCCCGCCACCTTCACACTTCTTTCCAAGTATATGCAATAAGTATACAACTTCTCCAGAAACATGCAGAAAAGATCTTGCCATGAAATGGGATATCTATTACAAATTTGAATATATTAGCCCTTATTTTCCCTCTTCTATACTTAACCAAATTCTCGTTTCTCTTTTCCCTGTACTTTCTCTTTCTCGTTACTTAGTCATTTTTTCGAAAATGTCTGGCTACGCGGGTTGGAGGACTCACGGGTTCACATTTGCACTCATGCTTTTATATCGCGACTCCGACCAACTACTTCCCCATTCCATACCTAGCCACTTCTCCGACCGCGGATTACCAGGTAGGCGGGCTCTAGATTGCACTTCCATTGTTCTGTGACCTGCAGACAACACCCTGACTTCCGCGATATACAAATTTACAACCAGACTCTCACATCATACCCTCTTTCATGTTACACTGTTTGCACTCAAAAGTTCTGAGACCTACAATTTGACCATCGGCTCCTCACGTCTCCTGTGGAACTATTGTCACTCCATTTTGAAGCTTGTCCATCTGCTTTCCATACTTCACCATTTCTTCGAATCTCTTTTGCGGATCGTCGGGTGGCGGGTTCACAAAATATCCAATTCCTAATCGTTGTTTCATGTGTTCGCCACCTTCACACTTCTTTCCAAGTATGCAATAACTTAGGTTTAATGCTGACAACTCACCATGCCTCGAGGAGACCATCATAATAATTGTCCCTACACAACTTGTCCAAAAACATGCAGAAAATATCCTGCCAGGTAATGGGATATCTATTACAAATATCAATATATTAGCGAAAACGAATTCCACCGACAATTTTCGTATTCCATACTTACTGACTTTTTCTCTTGCGGGTTCTCCGACAGGTGGGTTGAAGATTTCCCTTGCATTGTTCCGCGACCTGCAAACAACACCCAAAATTCCGCGATATACATGCAGCAAAGACCTTTCCAGGTAATGGGATATCTATTACAAATTTGAATATATTAGCGAAAACGAGTCCGACCGACCGTTTCCCTATTCCATAATTATCCACTTTTTAGATTGCGGGTTCCCGGACAGGAGGGCTCAAGATTGCCCTTCCATTGTTCCACGACCTGTAAACAACACCCGAAATTCCACAAATATACAAATCGGTCGTTGGACTGCCCCATCATGCACCCTTCCTTTTTACGCCTTTTGCAATCAAAATTTTCAATACATACAATTTGACCGCCGGGCCCTCACCTCTCCGGTAAATCCCCTGTAACCCTATTTTGAAACCCGTCCGACCACTTTTCATACTTGGCTATTCCTTACTTGCTCTTCCCCATCCCCGTCACCTTCGCACTTGTTTATAATAAAAAATTGTTTATAAAAACACACACACACACACACACACACATATATATATTATAAAGACACATAATTTAACCCACGTGCGCTCACCTCTCCTCCGTATCCCTTGAAACCCTACTTTCAAACCCGTTCGACCATTTTTCATACTTATGTATATATAAAAGAGTCTTATTTATAATAAAAAAAATTGTTTATAAAAAATAATTATATATATATATATATATATATATATATATATATATATATATATATATAAGGTCTTGTTTCTAAATATGCAATTAGCAAGCTTTAATGCTAAACCAAGATTTGAGGAGATTTCCCATTAATACGCATTAAACCAAGATTTTTGGAGGGTTATTTTATCCCTTCCAAGTGTTAATTTCAAACATCATGGAATGTCGTTCATGCATCGTCGGGTTGTCCTGTTCACGAAATCTTCAATCCTTAATTCTGAAAACGAGTCTGACTGACTGTTTCCTTATTCCATACTTAGCCACTTTCCCAGAATTTCGCAAATATACAAACCGGGCCGTTGAACTGCCCCATCATGCCCTCTTCCGTTTTATGCGTTTTGCAGTAAAAAATTTCGAGACATACAATTTGACCGTTGGACACTCACCTCTCCTGAGTATCCCCTATAACCCTATTTTGAAGCCCGCCCGACTACTTTTCATACTTGGCCATTCCTTACTTGCTCTTCCCCGTCTCCGTCACCTTTGCACTTGTTTATAATAAAAAATTGTTTATAAACACACACACACACACACACACACATACAAGGTCTTATTTCTAAATATGCAATTAGTAAGCTTTAATGCTAACAACTCATCATGCAGGAACCATATAGATTGTCATTGATGAGCAAAAGGCTCGAGGATATCTCCCATTGATAGGCATTAAACCAAGATTTGCGGAGAGTTATATTATCCCTTCCGAGTGTTAATTTCAAACATCATGGAATGTCGTTCGCATGTCGTCGGGTTGGCGCGTTCACGAAACCTCCAATCCTTAATTGCTCTTTGTCATACCCGCCACCTTCACACTTCTAAGTATGCAATAAGTAAGCTTTACTGTTAACAACTCATCATGCAACACCCATAGAGATTGTCATTAATGAGCGAAAGGCTCGAGGAGATTTCCCATTCACACGCATTAAACTAACATTTGCAGAGGGTTATATTATCCCCTCCAACTGTTCATTTCAAGCATTGTCTGGAGCAAACAGATGTTCTCATAAACTTATGGCACTAGCTCAACAACAGTTCTGTGGAGATACAGTAAACATCTTTGGGCATGAGGACCAGAACTTCCAGTGGTCCAGGGCATATTCTTACTACTCATCCCCTTCCGCCCAGAACAAAATAATTTGGACCTCTGGGATTGCTCGTGTAGGCTGTGTCCCTGAAGTTTTTGACTGTAAGGAGTTGGTCTCTTGGTGCACCGATAAATATATTTCAGGCCAAAGAATTATTCCACGGTGGGACCACTCTTCTATTTCTTTGTCACCTTAGGTATTCCGCCAGATGTTAAGATTTCTAGGAGCCAACGTTGACGTTCAGAGGAGAAGACTCCAAGCAATTCCTAAGAAATCATAATAACGGGTTGGACCTCTTGCCTGAGTTCCTAGAAGACCCGATGGCAGTTCTCGAAGATATCACAAATTTGTAGGTTAGTTCATTTAGAAATCCATTCCAGGAAATTGCCTGGTTGTTTACAAGAATAACGGGACAGGAATCCACAACAACTATTTCCTGCATGGTTCTTTATATTTTGTATTTCACAGTCAAGGAACAAGCCATTTTTTATTGGGGGAAGCTAATTTCCCATGAAATTTGTTCCCAATTGTCAAGCTTCAAAAAGGAGAAGAAATTTTATATGTCATCCTACTTGGTTTTTGTGATAACGCATTGCTGTCAGTTTCCAAAACTGTCTTTGTCCAAGAAGGTAAACTCGGAATTCGACCCAGTAACCTTCTGGTACCAGGCCTTGTGGAAGCACAAGGCCTCCTACTGTTTTTATGGGGTTTTTAATGACTTTGTCTCTGTTTTCAAAGTTTTATTGTTAAGAGAAGATGCTCCCCGCATATTTGACCAGGCAACCAAGTTTTTGGACAGGAAGGGGGCACTTGAACAGATGGATAATTACAGTGTGATAAGGATTTTTGGCTCCAAGGAAAAAACTGCTCTCCTTCCATGTCACATTACGGACATAATGTTTGTTACATAAATAGCAAGGCAATACAACTATTGGTTGCATCTATTCCATGAGAAGAGAAAAAACAGTTCATTCCTCTGCCTTGGAAAGTTGGGGACTTTGTGTTGAAGAACGACAACAAAATTTACGAATTCACAGCCCATTTCAACAACTTGAACCTAAGATATGCTGAAAGCCTAAGAGGGTTCGAACCTAATACAATTTTTTTAAAACATTTACTTACACTTGGCCTTGACAATTCTTTTTTCCAGAAACACCTGAGCGAAAACAGAGACACTGGTAACAACACTCCTGCTTCTGATGCCGACGACCTAGACACACTGCAAAGCACCACTGAATTGTACAAGCAACTGGGAAAAGGCCCCG
The DNA here is from genome assembly GCA_032191745.1 of Picea mariana. Classification (NCBI taxonomy): domain Eukaryota; kingdom Viridiplantae; phylum Streptophyta; class Pinopsida; order Pinales; family Pinaceae; genus Picea; species Picea mariana. Next base: position 197,712 of record JASDQU010010971.1, on the reverse strand, counting down.
GTGAGAAGAGTGTTCATTAGGTGGATAACACTCCCAAAAGTACGACATCCCGAAGCATTGATCCAACGACCCACCACAGTAAGAAAGCAACGCAAAATTCTTCAAACGGAGGAGGAGATAACAACCCTCCTCACCCTAAAATTGATAATTCTCACAAGCTTCCCATGGAGAAGAAGAGAAAAAAATTGTAGGGCAGGCAGAAGAGGCTGAAATTGAGAGTGAGAGCATGGAACTTGAGACTGATCTGGATAGTGTATTCTGCAACCTTGATCAGCCTGAAGACACGATCCAGCATAGTCGTCCAATGGACATAGCTGATACCGAAAATTTTGACAAAGATGAATCCTTCGTATTTCAGAGCGTTGTTTTTTACGCGAGTCTAAAAAATTAATTATTGAAAAGAGAGATGTAAAAAATAAGAAAATAAATCTCGTTCAGAGGTTAACCTTGCGAACATGCGGCTGTCCCAAATATCTCGACTTCACAGAGCAACCAAAGATGCTCTTGATGATTCCATTGGAGGCATTGAGGTCTAGAATGCCAGACTGAAGGATCGAGTTAAGGAATTGGAGGAAGCTTTGATTCCTATGCCATTTCTTGCCAGTCCTTTAGCAATAGTTGTGCCTGCCACCCCTGCAGCCAAGTTAAAAGGATCCTCCATCCTCTTCGCATCATGTAGAGGATATGTGGAGAATAATATCAAGAAAATAATGGAACTGATTACTGAGGCATGGGACACGTCACAAAGTATGGCTTCCCTTGGAACGAGAGCACATACTTTGCTCGAACATTTGCAGGCAGATTTAAAAAATGAAGAATGTTTCTATTTAGACACAGTCCTTCCTTTTGGCACCCATGTCAACAACATGACATAAACGAGAAGAAGACAACAAGATCTCCCCTCCAAAAAACAGATCAGTCAATTAAATGCATGCTGGAAAGAGAAAGTGAAGAACCTGCATCTCATTGTCCAATCATGTGAACAAGCCATATCAAAGAAAGAAAAATTAATCACAAAGCTGACCAAAATAGACTTAGTAGGAAGGACCAACGAGGTCAAGACCTCAATTTAATCGTCAACTCCTTTCCCTCAACTAAGCAAGCCTTCGATAAACAAGTTGATATTTTTAAGGCATTGTCTTTAGAAAAGTTTTACAGCATCCTCGAATATGGTGAAGATGACGTGGACAACAGGCTAGTCGACTATTCGGTATAGAATGAAGAAATTGATCAGGCTCTGCGTAATATTTCTATCGATCTAAGGGAATTAGAAAAGGAACTTTTCAAAATAAAAATCTGGAATGAGATCAACGTCGCCCCCTTGAGAAGCTACATTGAAGAATGGGTCGAAAGGGAATTGAAGCAGGTCGTTGACGAAAGGCAACAAGCAGTTGGTACGATTCCAGTACCCATCAACTATAACAATAAAAAGGCATCAACAAGCAAATAGCAAAAGGGGTGATATGTACCATCACTGTAAGTCTATATTGATCACATCCTGCTTTGTTTATCAATCCAGTTATTCCACATTTTTAAATAGAAATATCTAGCCAAAGACTGATACCTTCCAATTTCTTCTTTTCAGGTATTACACTCTATCGTCACCCACTTCTTCTTTCCACAGTCCTATTTCTTGTACATATTTATCTTATGGTCCACGGGAGCCCCAATCCCAGTCTATATGAAAAACGCATTTAAATTTCCAGGAATATGTAACAGACAATATTATTTTTTGATATATTTCAAATAAAACTATTTTTTATCTCCTTTTATATTTATGTGCTCATAAATTTTGATCTTCAACTATGCTGAATGTCAAGAAATTGTGTTTATTTAATTTGAGTTATCTTTTTCTCATGCATATCTTTTTCTCCTGCTATGCATATAATTTTTTTTGTCCTGGCACATATAGAGACATACAAGGCAGATGGTCTATGGAAATTGTACTTAACTCTAACCAATTGAAAGTATACATTCAAGAGATAAAACATTGAAGAGATAGAACATGCAAGGTAGGAACAAAAATTTCGAACATAGCAAGTCACACTACTGGAAATAACAGAAATTTGGAACATAGCAAAATGGATTATATAGTTTCAAAAATTAAATGGGACTCTACATGCCACATGTCATTTACTGCATGGATACAACATGTGCTTCATGTTGCTTGCCACATCTCCACTGCAGTTTCCATCTACCTCCGCTACTTTTTCCCCATCCCTGTGCATTTATTCCCAATTCAACCCAACAAGAACTACGTTGCCATGCAACACTTGTTTTAATAATGAAGACACGTTTAGCAATGAGCAAACATACCTTTAGACATTGAGCTTTACAAAGTTTTAAAATACAAATCACGTGGAGGAGATCATTGAGTTTCTCAAATCCGATACAATAAGTAATACATAATAATGCTATTTATATTATTTGATGATAATATAGTAATGTAAATTTTATTGTTTCAGTGGATAGTAATGTTATCTAAATTATCTTCATTAATGCAAATACATAGTAATGCTATTTATATTATTTGATGATAATATAGTAATGTAAATTTTATTGTTTCAGTGGATAGTAATGTTATTTATATTATTTGAAGATAATATAGTAATGTAAATTTTATTGTTTGAGTGGAAAGAGTCACTTAAAAGTGGATAAATTTAATTTATTTTTATGATTATTTATTTTCATAGAGGTAAAGTTTATATATATATATATATATATATATATATATATATATATATATATATATTGAAATTTTAATAATTTCGGTTTTTCTAAAATGGGCTTCAAGGTTAAAGTTTCCATTTATTAAGTGAAAATATAATCCCACAGGGAAAATTCTTAATGGATTTGGGGGAGAAATTCGATGGAAAAATGATTGAGTTTGTCCACTTTTTATCTTACTCTTGTTTTAAATTTGCTACTTTTTAATTGCTAAAATTTGTTAAAAACTTGTGTAATGATAAGATGACCATTATGTAACTCTTGTTTTTATTAGGTAATCACAATCTCAAATGACAATTATACTTTAAATAGATTTCGTACAAATTTTTATAATGACATGATAATTTAGACCCCAAGGTTTGGTGTTGGGTGTAAATGAATATTGCTTAAGCATGCCAAATCAAGGAAGAACATGTCCACTAATGCCTTATTCACAAGGCTTGTCTTTACAGGGGTGGCAGGTGTGGGGGGAAGGAAGGATCGTAATTGATCTCGAGGGAAATATAGAGTTGTCCTTTGCTTGGGGTTTAGGGATCACATCTAATAATGAAGTTAAATCCCAAGCCTTACTTTAGAGTTTCATATTAGTGAAAGGTAAACGAATAATTTGAGTATTGATAGTTGTGGACTTGGCCCTAATCTTTAAATCTCTTCATCATCAAAACTCATAAAACACAATGTTTCTAAGAAGGCTTATCCAATGAGTACTTATGGAAATTCAAGGAATGAAGTATGTCAAGTTTCTTCATATACTTTGAGGCCAAAACAAACACACTACCACTCTAGCAAATACAGAGTGTGTAGAAGAAAATCGTGAAGTAAATGGGGAGCTCATCCCATTACTACCTCCATAACCATGATGCCAACTTTGGAGAGTGCCTCACCATTTAATACATGGCAATTCATTAACATAAGTTTAAATAGAGAGTAATGTGTTGGCACACTTGTTAGTCATTTCCACTTGTGGTTCGACAAGGGATTGTAATAGACGGTACTATGGTGGTAAGCAAGGGAAAATGTGGAACATTGATACATAATTTTTGGGGGAAGTCATCGCATGCTTATTCTATTGATGCCATAGACATGTAGAAGAGCATTCCTTGGGAGATTCATTGTTGTTTATGGTGTCAGTGCTTATGGGAAGGTTGTGATTTGGTTTGTGGTTTTAATCTACTATTGAAATGTGAAGTCGAGTGTGAGGCCAATGTTCCCATCTCTCCATTTGATCAGGAGAGAGTGCATAATGATCCTTGGGTGGTGAAGACTACTTGGGAGAATATTTGGGAATATGCAGGTGGAATCCATTGGTGTAGACATATGATGGCTCATTGTCATTGTCAAACATGCTACTATATCCTATGTGAACTGAACTCGATGTGGAAGGATATGAGGAATAGTGAAAAAGACATTGCAAAGGCACAATGCAATATCCTAAATTAGATGGTGCATTGGATTTTTTTAAAGGACGAGTTCATTGAGTAGATGAAAACATAGAACAAGGCTTGAGATACTTGTGGAGTAAACTTTTCCAAGAATATTCTACAGTTCTAAGATTGGGAAAAAAGGTTGAAGAGTTCGTGGATATTCAACGATTGCATGATTTGGAAATCAACTTAAAGGCTAGTACTCTCTAGCAACAAGTAGAAAGACTCTTGGTTAGCCTTGGTTTGTTTGTGATAGTTCATTCTCATCTTGCATCAGAAGAACTAAGTGCATTTGAAGACTCACTTTGGAGCGACCACATCATGGGCACGACAGGAGTGGGACCATTGCATATTCATGTCTTGATGGCAAATACAAGTGAGTTGATTCCTTTACCAATTATGGAAATACATAGTTGGAACCTAGGTTTGGGTTAGAGACACTAGAAGAAATACAAGGATATGCCCCCAATGAGCTTGTTGTTTAATTTTTTTTCTTTATTATGGCTTAGTATGCTATGTAGGGTTATTTTGTTGTGTAACTGATTTGTTTGATAAGTTATAATAGTAATTATAGGATAGTCAGAGACAATGAGAGCAAGGATGAATAATGTTATACTAGTTCAACTGCAACATTTAGTCATATAAAAATTATCCGTTATTGTGAAAAAAACACCTTAACTTTACAATGAAAAAAAGATTAAGTTACCTTGCTAAGGTTATATATATATATATATATATATATATAGTGAAAGATGTTTGTGTTGGACTCCCAATTATTCAATGATGATTTTATAAGAAAAAATGATGAAGTTACCTTACCAAGGTTATTTTATCTTTTCCTTTTTTTAAACACATTTGGATAAAAAGATTATGGTAAAATAGTGGAAGATATTTGTGGTGGACTCTTAATTATTCAATGATGATTTTAAATAACATTATTAGAGAATTGATTGTGGTAATATATAAATTCCAATATACCATGATCCTTATGTTCTAGGGGTTACTATAAAAGGCAACGAGCCTCGTACTAACATAATGGTTAATTAGTTGCAAGCTGATTATTATTGCTTGCTCGATGTTCCCCTCCTTCATCTGTGTGGCCTATATGTTTGCTTGCATATTTGATGTGAGCATTGGTTCATGACAACATATAAGCCCCGATATACCACGATCCTTACATTAATAGGGATGCCTAGGATTGATTGGTTGTAAGGTGATTGTGATTGCTTGCTTGACCTTTAATTGCGTGTCATGTGTGAATACAACATAAATAATAACAATTTGATACACTCATCTTGTGGTGTCCTGGAATAATTTTTACATTTATAAAATCTTTGTCCCTCCTATCTCACAATGTTGTGAGAATTGATCCATAACAACATATAATCCCAAATATATCATGATCTTTATGCCAACACAAACATCCACAAAGATAGTACACCCTACTAATATAACAATTGATTGACCTTTTTCTCTCCTTCGCATACCATGTGTGTTAATAAAACATGAATAATATGAGTTGAATAAACCTATTTTATATTTTGAAATAACTTATTCAAAATCTCCTTCCTTAATCCCCACTCTCACTCATGAGAATTGACTCATCACAACTTATAAACACAAATATACCATAATCCTTATCCTTAATCCTCACACTCACTCACTAGAATCCACCCACTCCCACTAATTATGACACTCACTCACTAGAATCCACCCACTCCCACTAATTATGAGAATTGGCACATCACAACTTATAAACACAAACATACCACAATCCTTATCCCACAAAAGCGTACCCATATCCCACTAAAGCGTACACTTATTAGCTAAACACAAATTTACCACCATCCTTATCCCAATCCCACAAGAGCGTCCACTTAATAGCACGATCATTATAGGATGATTATGCTTGCTTACTATGCTACGAAGATAACGAATGGTTCAGTCTTTTTCTAGTCTGTGTGCGCCCCTCTTTCATTACGGAGCGTTGAATTCCGGAACAAATTTGAGCGGAGATGGCTCTCAACATGAACTAAGGCTTCTCGGTCTTGAAGTTAGGGGTTGGTTTTCCCAAACAAAATACCAAACTGTTATTGCAGGCGATAGACGTGTGGGCGCGGACACGAAATTGAAAATGAGTGAGGTGGTGAAAGATGCAGAGAAGCTTGTTCATTCCGTAATGGGCAAGTGGGACGCTTCTCACGATGCATTCCATGCCCTCAGAGTTCGTAAGCTTGCGCTCACTCTCGCTGCCGAAGAACAATTATCTCCCGAGAGCATGGAAATTGTAAGTCCTTAATTTACTCCTCATCTGCTTCCCGTGCATTTTCCTCGTATTTTGAGAAAACTTTTTATCTTTGCCAATGCTGTAACAGGTGGAGCTCGCATCCTTGTTACATGACGTCGGTGAGTCTTTCCTCTGCTCCATCATTATTATTTTTTGTGATATCCATGGTTTGTATCAGTGCCCAACGTCGCAATATTCTTATGATGTTTTGATTCCATTTACGAGTTTTCATTGCCCTGCTCTTCACAGGTGATCACAAGTATGCCAGGTGGGTGTTATCAATTTTTATAAATGCAGTTTTCTTTTATCATATTTTACTGCATTCATGGCACTTTAGTTGAAGACAAGGGGATATAACATGTGCACTGGTTTTGTGCAGGGTTTAGGGTTTAGGGATTGATGGTTGATGCTGATTTGTGCAGCGACGAATCCGAGTGTAAGGTGGTTGAGCGGTTTCTGGAGAGCCATGGAGTGGAGTTTGTCAAGAGAGACAAAATACTGAGCATCATAAATAGAATGGGTAAGGTTGCACTTTTCTATACAACAAAGCATGAGGCCTATGTTAAAATTCATGTTAAATTGCCAGCTGTTGTTCTCTTAATAGGATTTTTATGGTTATTTTCTTAAGCAGTTTATGGAATTTGTATTTCAACTCCACTTGTGTACGTCCTTTGCCCAACAAAACGACTAATTCTTGGTTCTATTAATCCTGGTTTGAAAGTGTCAGATTCCTTAAACAGAGGGTTTCTTCCGGTGCAATTGGGTCCTTTTATGTCTCAATCCAACTGGAGAGAAGGAGTTTCTTCAAATGGGTATATTTCCCAATGATACCAGTCTGTATGGTGTATCATTTAGAACAGGACAAGTGCTCTGGTGTTGTTGACAGGTTGATTTTCCGGCGAAATGAAACCCACTATGTTAGTCCTCCAAGTTACCAGTAACTTGACCAGAAGACCCATTTCTTGCGCTATGCTCATTACTGTTCTCCTTCCTTTCCCGTCTTGACACTACATCAGTACATTACTATTCAGTTTTATTTTTATATGCATAATATACTCTTGGAGGGGGATTCATGTTTCTCATCCCTCAAAACCCTTTAGCCCCATTTCTTGTGCGGATCCCATTTCTGGTAACGTAGTCAGTTCATTCCGTGGTTGTGTAGTTTCTGTTAGATTTTTTAGACCAAGGTAAGACTCTGCACTAAAAGAATTTATAATTTTTTTTATTAAAAAACTAGATAGCTGAAAACTGAAAGCCACCAACAACTGCAACTCTAATAATGCTAGAATCTATAAACACATACTGCAGAAAAAATATGTCAGAAACTCAGTAGATGGACTGTCAAAACCTGTTACAGCTTTCCCATTAATTCTGAAATGAAATTTACTTCAGGAAAAACAGCAACTGAAATCTACTACAGGAAAAACAGCAAACTAATTCATTGCATGTGGCTGAAGTTTGAACTGAATTAATTAAACCTATATCCCTGCTTTCTCCTTTATAGACGAGAAGGTACAATCAATCTGGACTCATGGACAACAGCGCCTCAACTGAAGGTCTTAGCTCCTATTCCTAGTGTGCTTTCCTTGCATGGATAGATGAGCCAAGTAAAGTGTGCCTCTACTGGAGATGATTTGAGGCATGCAAGCATGCATCCTGCTAGAGGTTTGTGCCCTTAACTGGACTGCATGTGCCTTACCTAACTGAACTTAGACTTAAATCAAAAGTAGAAAACTGCTTAAATAAAACTAAACAAACACACGCAAACCGCTGAGGATAACATGCAAACAGTTGAGGATAGATTGCTGGAAATAGAACAGCAATCACTGCTACACAATCTAATCCGCCATATTGCTGAATCTAGATGAGAAGAAGTGTGCCCTCACTGTCTAGTTTGAAATGCTGTAACTAAAGCGCCCAGATCTGTTCACAAGTGCTCTCAGTATTGCCAGATGTGCACCTAGGCTGTAGAAGACTATCCAAGGTGTTGAAATCTGTAACCTAGCACCCGACTGTTAACTCAAATAAAAATGCTTTATTAATTAACAGCACAGCTAAATTGCTCAACAAAAATCAGCGGAAGCACAAAACACAGAAACCAAAACACATTTGCACACGAGATTCGGGTAAACACCCCTGGAAAAACCCTTGCGGGAAAACCAGTTCTGTGATGATTTTATTGCTATAAAATCAGGGCTCCCGTCCTGGGATAATGGCCCTTCTGAGGAAATACAACTGCAGCTGATAGCCTAGCTCACCTGACTGCTATCTCCCTAGCTGCCCCTTTGCACCCTTTTCTCAGCCCTTGCCCCGGCACACCTGAGTGCTCAATCACTCTTTGGTACCATCACTATCCTTAGATCTGACTTCGAGGGCCCCAACTCGACCCTCTCTGGCAAGCAGAAATTAGCTTGCTGCTAGATCACACTTAGATCTCCCTATCTCTAGCTCAGATGGTGAGAATCACTTGTGATCATGAGAAATGAGGCTCTCTTGGTCTTTCATATACCCTAGCCTTTCTCTCATTCAATCCTGGCCCTTAGATCTTCTCCTCAAGATCTAGATCCGACGGTGGAGACTTAATCAATCGTTGAGATAACTTAAGTCAAGATCAACGGATGTTTTTTGATCTCACATTGACTTAAGTCATCTCTCACCACTACTAAATAGTCTAGACATATGATGGACCCTTTCACATTGCGAGACACCCCCAATGTGAGCTACACTTTCTAACACAAGGTACAATCTAATACTCCCTCTTACCAATGAAAGTGTTCTCCACCAATACAAGTTTCTCTCTGAACATCTTGAACTTCTCCTTTGCTAGGGACTTAGTCAATATATCTGCAACCTACTGATCTTTTTGAATATACTCTAGAGCAACTGCCCTCTTCTTAACCCCGTCCTTGAGAAAATGCTACTTGGCGTCAATGTTCTTGGAGTGGTCATGGAATTGGATTCTCAATGACTTTTATACAACTTTGATTATCATAGTAGACCACAATAGGCTCCAACATCTTACCTGTCAATTCTACAATCAACCTGCGAGTGAATCTAGATGGCTTCACAACCAACAGTGCTAGTTGCCATGTACTTTGCCTCTGTTGATCTCAAAGCCACTGAAGCCCACTACTTGCTAAATTAGGAAATCACTCTTGAATCCAACTGAAGCAACCCTCTAAAGTACTCTTCTTGTCACCTACAACTCCTTCCTAGTTAGAATCGATGACCTCGTGCAATATCAACTCACCATCTCCTGCATATCTTAGACCATAATGCACTATGTTCTTAAAATATCAGAGCACGTGTTTTGTAACAATTTAGTGAATTTGCTTTGGCTCAACCATGAACTGGCTCAAGGTGTTCGTTGCAAAACATATATCAGGTTTTGTCTTAAGTAGATACATCAAGGATCCAATCAATTGTCTATATGCCAAAGGATCTAACAAATTTGAATCTATCATCTAGAACCTTTTTAGGATCTCAACTATGTAGTTTCCCTACCCAACGAAAACCTCACCTGTAAACCCAAGAAACATTGCATTAGTCCAATGCCCTTCATGTCAAATTCTTGTGCCAACTGAACCTTCCACCTTACAATGAGCTTCTATGAACTCTTTCTAAGTATCATGTCATCTACATATAGGACCAAAACAAGCAAATCAGATCTATCAAATAAATAATAAAAATTGGAACTGTAGTAGTTTTGGTGAAGCTCAAACATAACAGATACTCATTAATCCTAGAGTATGAAGCATAGGGTGCGTGCTTCAGCTCGTAAAGGGATTTCTTCAATTTTCACACATGGGTATCCTGCCCATGCACCTCAAACTCTTTCGGCTGATTAATGTATACTTATTCCTCAACCAGGCCTTTAAGGAAGGATTTTGTAACATCTATTTGATATAATTTCCAACCAAAAATAGATGCTAAAGACATAATGGTCTCGATAGAAGTATAATCGGTGACTGGAGCAAAGGTCTCTGCATAGTTGACTCCCTCTCTCTAGGAGAATCCTCTAGTTATGAACCAAGCCTTGTACTTCTCTACACTGCCATCAGTTGCATGCTTCACTTTGTACAGTCACCTGGAATCAACATTTGATTTCCCCTCTGGTCTTGACACAATCTTCCACACATCATTCTTCATGATACCCCTCTACCATGGCATCCTGCCATCCTTGCACACTCGCTGCCTCCTCATAACTGGAAGGCTCTGCATCAATGGTGGAGGACATTAGTGCAATATAACTGAGAAATTTCTTACGAGGATGGTTACCCAAAAAGATGTCTTTGGAGCACCAACTTGCTCTTCTTTCCCTTGCAATATTCATTTAAGCCACCTTGGCCTCATGGCTGTACTAGGTGGTAAAGCTGTTTGTGTACTTGTATGGGAACTTGTCTGACTTGAACCTGAACTCCTCGAACCTATGGATCAACACTTAGATCAACAAGTGTTATCTCCTCTTCAATCACTATTGGGAGCTCTTGTGACCTAGAAGACCATGCATCCCCATCAACCTTCACATCCTGACTTTCTAGTATCTTCCTTTGAGATGGAGCATAGATCTTGTAAGTCTTAGAGGACTCACTATAGCCAACTAGAATACCCTTCAAGATGGAGTGTTCAAGCTTTGTTCTCTTCTCCTTTGGAACATGAATGTAAACCAGATTTCCAAACACCTTGAAATGGAAAACATTTGGGTTTTCCCTTGTGAAGGCTTCCTCTAGTCTTGTCCTTCAACACCTTGTGAAGACACACCTTGTGAAGACATCTGTTTAGTATGTAGATTGTAGTACAACATTCTTTTGCCCAAAGAAACATGGGAAAATCTAAGTCATGAACCATAGACTTAGTTGTATCTACTATGGACTTGTTCTTTCTCTTAGCAACCCCATTTTGTTGTGGGTTGTAAGGTATGGTCAACACCCTGTTGATTCTTTCTTTTCTACAAAAGGAATCAAAGTAATTAAAGGTTTATTCTTGACCAAACCTTAGTACTTTGATCTTCATACCTGTCTGGTTCTCCACTAGAGATTTACGCTCTTGGAACTTGTTAAAGACCTCATCCTTGGTCTTCATAAACTATTTCCAACTCTTTCTAGAAGAATCATCAATGAACGTAACATGATAAAGATTACCTATCAACGAAGCTAATGATAGAGCTCTATAGAAATATGATTGAATTAGATCAAGAGCCCCTCTTGATTTGTGCTCACTGCTTGAGAAAGCAGCCTTGGCATGTTTATCGAGTGCACATGCCTTGCGCACTCCTTTCTTCTCCACTTTGAAGTCAAGGAATCCAACTACCATGCCCTTCAAAAGAGGTAAGGAATCATAGTTCAGGTGATCAAATCTTCTGTGCCAAATCTCACACAGATTGTCATTGCCAGTCAACAAGGTTCTCTGCTTCACTGGATATGCTAGTAGTCTGTAAAGGCCACCCTCCCTAACTCCTTTGGCCAAGACTCGACTAGGTTCAGGGTTCCGACTTCTGATGATCACTTCCTAATCATCAAACTCAGGCCTACACTTCAAGTTTGTTAGACAAGAAATCGAAAGGAGATTTCTAGTCATACTAGGAAGTTGGAACATATAGTACCTCATTTAGACTAAAAAATTCTTCGGTTGGCTTGTGGAATGAGATAGACCCTAACCCATGTTGAGAATTATAGCTTGGATAGGAACTTCTGCACAGGTTCAGAGTGAACGTGCAAGAAGTGGTTTGAGATATTTTCGAAAAGTAATTCTATTTTGTAATTCACCTTAGTAAAAGAGTGAAAAGTCTTATTTTTAGCAGTTGAGTCTAAAAAGGGTCTTTCATGTTCATGCATGACTTAGACTAGGAGTAATCTCAAAAATAGATTAAGGTTTGGCCTCAGCTAAAAGTATAGAGACAGGACAAGATAGAGGTTTAGAGACACATGAACAGTTGAGCAGGTTGAGAGAGAGAGAGAGAGAGCAGGCAGCCAGGGAAGAGGCGTTTTTGGGCAGCTGGTAGTTCCGTTATCCATACAACAGTACATATAGTTCCGTACAGTCGTGCAGACATGACAACATGGATCCATACAGTTGCATGGACAGTTTGTATAGGCGTCTGCATAGTCCATGTGAACCAGCCGTACAGTACGTACAGCTAGGCTGTACTTTCTTAGCAGGTCGTTCCGCTTTTAGGGTGATTTTGATAACCGTGCAGCTGCTGGTTTTAAGCAGCTTGTGGAGGTTTCCTTGTAAGTTTTTTGAAGGAATGAAAATCAGTTTTTGAAGGAGTAATTACATGTTCTATGTGTATGTGTGAAGTTGTTTATGCTTCTGTTATTTGATTTCCAGCTATTGTGTGACTGATGCTATGGTCTGAAATTTAATTCTTGGTTAATTAGATTCAACAATTTCTTGTTTAATTGAGATCATAAGGACTTTAGTCACCTAGGGCTTGGGACTTTTTTACAACCCAGTCACTGGGTACTTGCCATCATCACCGAGCTCCACCTACATGTCGGTAATCTTGTTCTTTTAACTTGAAGAGGGATGATCTATTCGGAGTTATGTGTCTCGAGGATTCATTGTGAACATACCACCCAACACCTGAAATTGTGTTGGTTGAAAGGCGTGGCACAGTAACAAAGGTGGTATCAAGCCTAACAGTCAACTCGTCCACTCCTGAGGCTTCAACACTTCCTGCAAACTGTTTTTGTTGCCGTTGGTTACGATTCACTTTCTTCTTCTTAGGACATCGAGAAGCATAATGGCCATGCTTGTTGCAATTGAAGCACTTGATATGGCTCAAATCCTTTATCTGTTGGTTAGAAGACCCATGCTATATTATTATACTGCCACATTTTCTTAGTTGCATGCTTATATTATTTGTTTTGAAGCAATGGACGTTTCATCGTCTAAAAATTTGTTATTGAATAAAGAGCTGAACCCATAATTAGTAGGGCCAATAATTGGGAGATATGGGAAATGCATGTTATTTGAATAACAAAAAGTAGCATCAGATGCCATGATTTGCTCAGCCATGCTTAAATCTGTTGGCACAAATAACAAAGCAGTGATCCATAGGTTGGTAGGATAGATTTTTAGAATAAACTCGGGGTAAGGAGGGAAAAATTATGTCAAACTAGGATTATCTTTGGAACTGTAACTGTGAAATTGTCTGAACAGTTCTTGTTTGTGTTCTCATCATTTCAGTAGTAATCACCAACATGCATGTGTGAGAATTCATTTGAAGTACACATATTATGGCTGAAAGTCCAAAAAGGGTTGTTATAAACATTTAACTTAAAATGAAGGCTTCTCAAAATAAATTTATTTCTTTTTGTTCTTTCTTCTTACTAACCAAGGTATGATGTACTTGTTGACCAAAGGGTGCATAGAATTAAAACTAAATATATGCATATTTTTTGGTATAATTACCATTGCAGGTTTTAAGGATGAATTGGCAGGAGTTACAACTTGTGAGTTTGTGCCAGAGTTTGGTGTGGTTCAGGATGCCGATCGTCTTGATGCTATTGGGGCAATAGGTATGTATATAGTAGCATGTTCTGCATAGTTAAAGCCATTCTTTTCTTTCTACTTTTTGTAGTAGCATTTTTTTCCTGTCATTCTTGTCCCATCTTTTTTGGCATTATTTCTTTTAGTTCATGTTTATATCATTAAACAATTGAACAATCAATGCTACGATTTGAACGAATTTATACATTGTTCATGAATTCAACATCTTTCCTTGTTACATTTTTTGTTTCTCTATGATACTTTTATGATTTTCCATATTCAAACTATTTTATGTCACATTCCCCTCTTCTAAGGATCTGCCAAAATCATTACTAGTTGACATTTCACATACTAATGTTATAAACAGAGGCACAATATAGTTAGAGGTTAAAAGTAGTTAACTTCTAAAAAATGTTAAAAAACGTTAGGTAACTTATCCATTTAATTCTTTTGGGCTAATTAAGTTGAAAAGATGAATTAATTTGATTGATCCAGGTGGATACTGGTGGCCACCCACATGTTCCATTAATTCAGAATGGTTGGCAGTTTTTCTACAGTTATTCGGGTCCTAAACTTCTGGGGTCGTTTTGAGGCCCTGAATGATGTTTGTTTGGCTCGGTAGCGCCTAGCATGTAGCCAAAGGTAGATGCTAGGTCGAATGGAATGTGTACTCCTTGGCTAGACCTTTTCAACGGAGTATCGAGCGCCCCAAACATAGATCGTATGCAAAAGTTGCGCCCCCGGGAAGTTGATGTATCAACTAACCACATCGGGGCCCACAAACCTTTTGGCGTTTCATCTTTTGGGGTTAGGGTTTTGAATGTTTAGGGTTTTCTCATTGATGCTTTATGTTAAAAGGTCTTTTCAACCTCTTTGTAATTAGCTTCTTGCGAATGAGCGTAGCTGTCACATCTCTCTCTTCAGAGATAAGCTACCACCATTCTAGCTAGTTTGTGTGCTTTGCATTTTAATTTTTTTTGTATTCCAGACAGTCATTAATAGAATCTGAGTTTAACTGTATTACTGTGTTTGTTGCAATATCTCCATGTGTTTCATTGTTATATCTCTGCCTTCATGTTATTCTCAATATAATCCGAATCAATGGTATCAGAGCAGTGTGCTCCTTGTCATTTTTTAGTGCATGTCCCTGATGAGGTCAGGGTATAGAGAGTTGGTTCTCGAGCTAGTTTTTCTTGAGGACAACTGCTCTCGCCAGCCCAAGCAACCTCCCATGGCGAAAGAAAAGAGGGCTGACGGAGCAAGATATTCTATCAAACTGTTGCTTGAGGAATCCCTCACGCGATAGAGGAATGAGATGATGGATAATTTCACCCATATCCTTTGATCACTGCCAACAACTATAGAGGCACCTTCAACCATCAGTCACTTCGGAGGTGTGATGCCCTTTAAGGTACAAGTTAACTTTGATATTCCTTTTATTTGAAGGCCGGATAGACGTCGATGCTTTGGAAAAATGGTTAAGTTTGCTAGAGGGTTATTTCTCTGTATAAAATTTTTCCAAGAGTGAAAAAAATCACCTTTGCAGTCTTTAAAGCCCTTCCCCATGTTAGAGATTGGTGGGAGACTTAATGTGAACAACATGCCGAAGATGAGTCTGCAATTTTTGGGCTAGGACCCACTTGGGCAACTTTTGTTGATGCCCTCACGGAGCAATACTACCCTGTTGGAAACTATGATGACCAGTACATGAGATGGACAACTCTGTGTCAGGAGAGAGACCGGATAGTGTGGAATACACCGACATCTTCCATACCTTGCGCACAAAGCTGGTATTAAAGACTCCTAGCGGCACCTGGTCCCAAAGTACCACAGTGGCCTACATAGGTACATCCAAACAGATATGGAGTTTCTGGATGTCTCCTCAATGGGAGCTGCTTAACGATATGCTGTCAAGATCGAGCAAAAGTTCAAGCAAAAGAATAAGCGAGAGATTTTAGTTCTGCAAACCCATCGCAACAGAAGCATGGTAAAAGTGGCCCTAACTCCTAGAGAAAAGGACAGAGCAAGGATGGCTAGCCCCAGGACAACTAGTCCAAGCCACAAGCAAAGAAGAGTAACGAGAATTCGAAGGACACTGGAAAGTGGTGTGAGTTCCACAAAATCCCTTGGCACAACATTGATGAATGTCGCTCCAAATAGTCATTGTTTGCTGAGACGAAAGCCTCAGAGTCGGATGTTGACTTAGACTCTGATTCGGAACCGGATAAGGGAAAACGAATCATTGACATAGAACCCAGTGTCACTATCGCTACCACAAAAGTCCAGTTAGAGAAACCAGAGGAGCTTGAAAAAGGGGAGCACCTCTTCCACTCACACATGTGGGTGAAGGGGATCCTCCTCCATTTCATTGTTGACAGCGGTAGCTAGAAGAACCTAATATCAACAGAGCTCGTCAAGAGGTTAAAACTAACAATGACGCCACATCCTTAGCCATACAACATCGGTTGGCTTAGCCAGGGATGAAACATCCGCGTCAGCCAACAATGCCACCTGCACTATGGCATCAAACCCTTCAAAGACGAGATATTGTGGGATGTTGCCCCCCTTAAAGTTTTTGATGTTCTTTTAGGACAACCATATATGTGGAAGCGTCATGCTGTTTATGAATCTAGGCCCTATAGTGTCATTATTACTTTGGTAGGTCAACTCTACAGGGTATCGGAGGCAGTCTCAACTACTGCGGTCTCTTTGATCTCCGTGAAGCAGTACAAAAAGATGGTCTCTCAGATTGAGAGATTGGTCCTCTTTATGGTGTGTTCAGAAGGTGAATGAAAGGTCACTGCAACCGCCAAAGCCTCTATACGAGGTCTCTCTACACAACAACAACATGTGGACAAGATAGTAGAAGATCTCGAAGACATCTTTGCCTCGCCTACTGGGGTGCCTTTGCATTGTCAGGTGTTACCCCCCCAGGCTTGGGGTAACTAAGGAGATGATGTCTCGAGGTCCGCAAGTTGAAGACATGGAGTGTCGAGAGCTAGATGAGCAGGTGGAGCCCCTCCTTTGACCACACATCACCATTTGATCGATAGCAACAACGTCCACCGCACCAGCTTGGCCCACATAGGACAAGAAGTCTTGCTTCATGAGGTAACAAGTCCAGTCTTGTGGTAAGTGTCATTTTGATAATTGAAGCATTTGAACATGTTGCAAAGAGTCCTTTCTTGATTATGAAAACGTTTGCTTGGAAATTATACCTTTTGCCTCATTTCACCTTGGTGGTTGACATGGTTTCCTAGTAAGTGGGTCACCCTCAGGAAAAGGGTTGCTACTAGGGGGATCTCCTTGAAGGGTCATTGTACGACCCCCATCCATACTTGCTATTTTCCACACTTCTTCCCCTCTGTTTCCTCATGTTTTGGGTTTTCAAGCTTATTGACCCCAAGAAGGGCTTGTACCTCATTTCATGGGAAGAAGGGGCTAAAGGCCCATAGGCGTTGTAGCTGGAAAAAGATAAAAGTCATAAATTATCCTCCAGATGCTTGCTCTAAGGTCTTGAGAGCAATGAAACGCTTCTCCATAAAAAATTGAAGGACCTTTAAAAAAGAAAACACATAATTAATAAATGTCCCACTTATTGAGGGAATGCATTTGCGGTGTCTTTTGTTTTCCTTGCCCATGACACTCAATGTGTTCTTAGCTCCAAGTGGCATTGTGGTGCTCTTTACTTTCCATTGCACATAACACTCAATGTTTTGGACCATAATAAATTAATGGCAAATAAAAGGGCTTGGAAAAATGTTGCATTGCAAACGAGGATGCAACACACCCTCCACAAAGGCACCCATAAATGAGATAATATGAGCCCTTGTATGTCAAGAAACCCCATGCCCAAAGTCATACCCCCATCCACCTCATATTCTTTTACATGACTTAGAGAGGGTCTTCTTGGGAAACACTCCTTGACTTGGGGATTGGTCTACCAAATAGGGCACCATGACAACCCTCCCATACTTAAATTTGGAAAGTTCTATAAGGTCTTTAAGCATTTGTTTAGTTTGAAAAGGGGGGATTTAATGCACATGTTTGGGTGGTTCATTTATTAAATATGGCTTACTTGGCATGATGCATGTGACTTGTGGACCCTTGGAGGGCGTACTTGTTTGTCTTTGCAGGGCCTTGACAGGTGAAGAGCCGTTCCATGGAGGAATTGTACCATTTTGACCTTCACGGGGATTGAAAACCCCAAGGATGGACACCATACTCCACAGGATGGGAAGAGTACCCCGAAGCCATTGTACACTTGAGACGATGAACGTTGCCTTTGGAGGCATTTGGATAACACTAGGTGATGACATCGTAGCCCCTTGCACTTGGACGTTGGCCTTTGGAGGCCCAACATGTCATGTTTTAAGCCTTGACGTCACTTGAAGGCTAGGGTTTTGATGGGGTGTAGCAATAAAATTGCTATTTAATGGAAGACGAAATATTTCTAAATAAGATATTCGATTGATAATTGATAAAAGATGATTACAATTACCCTCGTGATGGTTTACTATATAGCATTGACTAGTCACGAGGTGAGGAGGTACGTGCATCTTGTTGAAGAGGTACGTGCCTCTTGATTTATTTTAATTAAATTATTATTATTATTATTATTATGTTCGTAACATTGCCATCCCCTTAAGATTTGCTTTGTCCTCAAAGCAAGGGTAGTGATGGGTATTGTTGTAGAAAACGTCCTGACTCATGTGATGAATCTTCTTCTGGAAGGTTTTTCCATTTGATGAGATATTCCGTAATGGTTTTGGAACTCCTTAGTGGCAAGAATACCTTTTGGTTCTAAAATAATTCTCCCTTCGTCATCGAATTCAGGGATTTCTGTTTGAATTGGTTTAGCTTGCCCAAGCACCTTCTTGAGACATGAGACGTGGAAGATGTTATGGATGCGACAATTGTCTGGTAATTCCATTCCATAAGCTACTTCACTAATTTTTTTGTTAATTCGAAAGGGTCCATAAAATTTTGGAGCTAATTTGTTCTTCCCTTGTTGCTTAAGGGACAATTGTTTGTGGGCTTGGAGTCTTACAAACACCCAATCGCCTTCTTCAAACTCTCTTTCTGACCTACATTGGTTTGCTAGTTGTTTCATTCGATTACGAGTTGCTGCTAGGTTTTCTTTCAATATTTTGATGATTTTTTGTTCTTCCTCTAGTTGATTTTTTACTACTTGGACCTTAGTGTCAATCAGTGCAAACTCCTTCCATTTGGGCTGTTCATAACCATATAAGGCTTGGAAAGGGGTCATTTTTGCGGAAGTGTGATATGTAGAATTATACCACCATTCGACTAAATGTAACCATTGAGACCACTTATTTTGCTTATCTGTCATGAAACACCGAAGGTAAGTTTCTAAGCATTTATTTACAATTTCTATCTGACCGTCTGTTTGTGGATGGTAGGCTGAGCTCATATTAAGGGATATTTTTGTTTGTCTGCAAAATTCTCTCCAAAAATTTCCTTTAAATTTTGCATCCCTATTGCTCACAATAACCTTTGGAAATCCATGCAATTTATAAATGTTTTTGCAAAAAAAAATTTGCAATTTGCTTTGTTGAGTTAGTTTTCTTTACTGCCATGAAATGTGCATATTTGGTTAATCTGTCAACCACAACAATTTTTTTTCCCTTCCTGTCAGACATGGGTAGCCCTTCAATGAAATCCATCGAGATCTCTTCCCATTTTTGGTTAGGAATATGTAGAGGATGAAGTAGTCTTGGAGTGATAACATTTTCATTTTTATTTCTTTGACATATTTCACATTCGGCAACAAATTTTTGAATATCCTTATTCATTCCTTTCCAATAGAATGATTGTCGTGCATTATAGTAGGTTTTGAAAAAAGCCTACATGTCATGCTGCTTGGGAGCTGTGTGACTCCTTTAAGACTTTCATTTTAAATTTTGAAGATGGAGTTAGATAGATTCTGCCCCTATACTATAGAATGTCGTTTTTCCATTCAAATTTGGGGTTTTGGTCCAAATTGCTGATTATTGAATTAGATTCAGGATCTTTGGCTTACTCAACTCAGATCTCATCTAACCAATCAAGAATCACTACTGTTGTTGCATATGCTCTTACTTCCTCATCTTTTCGTGATAGTGCATCAGTAGCTACATTGTCCTTTCCTTTTTTGTGTATTATTTCCATATCAAAGGTGGAAAGTTTTTCCATCCACTTTTGTTGTTCGGTTGACAACGTTTTTTGCCTTAGTAGGTATTGAAGACTATTGTGATCAGTACGTATTGAGAATTTGCTTTCCAAGAGATATTGTCCCCACTTGGCTAATGCATGCATAATGGCTAACATTTCCTTATTATAGGTAGACTTTAACTCTTCCCTTTTGTTGAGCTTTCGACTTTCAAACGCTATTGGATGGCCATCTTGCATTAACACTGCTCCTATTCCAATTCCCGATGCATCACACTCTACTATAAAGGGTTTTGTAAAATCTGGTGTTGCTAACACAGGTGCAGATGACATAATCCTTTTTAACATTTCAAAACATTCTTCTGCATTGTTATCCCATTTGAAGGATTTTTTCTTTAATAGGTTTGATAGTGGTGTTGTCAAATGAGCGTAGTTCTTGATAAATCTTCGATAATAATTAATCCGAGGAATCCCCTTAGTTTTGTTATGTTTTTTGGTTTTGGCCATTCTGTGATTGCTTTGATTTTACTGGGGTCCATCTTGACTCCTTGGGATACGATACGACCAAGGTATTCTACTTCCTCTTTACCAAATGAGCACTTTGATATTTTTGCATAAAATTGATTTTTTTCTAAGAGAGAAAGTACCTGCTTTAAATGCTTCATATGTTCCTTCCAAGTCTTATTGTAAATAAGAATATCATCAAAAAGACTAGTACGAACCTTCTTAAGTAGGGCTGAAAGAGTTGATTCATGGTTGCTTGGAAGGTAGCAGGCGCATTCGTTAACCTGAATGGCATCACCTTGAACTCATAGTGACCTTCCTGTGTTTGAAAGGTAGTTTTTGCCACATCCTCTAATCTTACTCGGATCTGGTAGTACCCTGACCTTAGATCCAATTTTAAAAAGGATTTTGCTCCATGGAGTTCGTCCAACAACTCATCTATGAAGGGTATACAAAATTTGTTTTTTATAGTTATTTTATTTAACCCTCGATAGTCTATGCATAGTCTGAAAGATCCATCTCTTTTTCGAACCAAGATTACTGGGGCTATGTATGGGCTCCTGCTTGTTGTAATTGTTGATATTATGGTAGTTGCGGGAGGTATTTACTTCCACGTGTAAACCTGACGAGAATAGAATACTCCAGGAAGCAAGAATAAACCCTAATGAGTTGGCTAATAACCTTAGAAGTCAAGTCGGCTCAAGAGGATAATTTATATTAGGTTATTAGCCTACAAGAGAAGTAGTCGGCCAGAAGAAATAATATATACTGAATAAATAGATACTCGGAATGAGAAGTCGGCCCAGGTAGTTAGCCAGAATCAGTGTAAATACATGAGGCTAGTCTTCATTCTGGCAGGCATTCTCAGAATTGCAGAGTAGCACTTGTACGCACTGCAGTGCCCAGTTTTGTGTGCAGGTTTGGAGGAGAGCTGCCGCTGTAGCTAGCAGATCACGTTTTGGCTTGGACTATCTCTTGGTTAGGGTTTGGACTATCTGATAAGCTCTTGTTGGTGCACTATCCTTGGGGAAAGGTGTGCTACCCTTTGTTTGGCTATCTAGCCTAGGGTTTGCTTTCGGAGTGATTCTCTGTCAAGGTTAAGGTGCTCTGAGGGTGGCTTCGGCCTATGGTTGGCTGACAATAGTGATATTGTCAATGGTAAAACGAGCACGTCCATTATATTCTAACAAGTTATGGGCCCACACCTCCTTCATTTAGTCTAACCGCTGGAAGGAAGCATAGCCATTATAATATTAAGCTCGTTGAAGAACTGTCGCTAGGGTTTCTAGCAGGAGCAGTCACCAAAGCACTGCCACTAGGGTTACTAGCAGGTGCAGTTGCAGAAACCCTGATCCTCTCGTTGAGGCACCTTAAGTGAAGGGATTGACCTAATTTTTGAATAGATCAGTGTGCCCTAGCCTAACGCATCTCCTGGTACTCTTAGCAAGCCAAGATGTCAAGTTTGAGTTTTTGGTCAAATCTAGGGTTGACCAAGTCAAAGCAGCCATGACTTACTCTATGAAGTTAGATAACAAGTTAGATGGAGCTTCTAACTTCAGAGCGTGGAAGACAAGGATTGACCTCATTCTTGCCAAGAATAAAGTGCTAGATATTGTGAAAGGAAAGATTGTAGAACCAGAGTTTGAAGAAGGAAAAGAGAAGGAACCACAGAACGTTGCAGTTATGGAGAAGTTCAAAGACGGTGATATCAATGCCATCAGTATCATAGTGGACTCTATAAAAGACCACTTGATACCCTACACCTCCCATCTTAACTCATCAAGGAAGATGTATGATGCCCTAACAAACCTCTTCTCAGTCAGAAACATTGGACAGATAATGAGTTTGAAGAATGAACTCCGTGACATGAAGATGAATGATGATGACAGCATAACATCATAATTTGTGAGAATCTCTCAGTTAAGAGATCAACTACAAGCCATTGAAGAGATCATTTCGGAGAAGGAATTGGTAAACATAGTACTCAATGGTCTTCCCAAGACATGGGATGCATTTGCCGCAAGCATGAACACAAGGAAGGAGTATCCTACATTTGAAGAACTCTGGACTTGCTGTGCTCAAGAAGAATCCAGGATCAATGTAAAAGAGAAACCCCAAAACAAGTACGACGATCAATTCTTCACAACAAGATTCAAGAATTTCAGGAACAAAAGGAAGTTTGGTTCAAGGAGGAAGCCAAATCAAGAGAAAGATATTTAAAAAATACAATGCTTCAACTGTCAAAAGTATGGCCACTACAAGAATCATTGTTTCGAGCTAAAGAAAAGGAAGGGAACACACGAAGCATCAGTTGCCGAAGAAAAGGAACCTACTAAGAAGACCAAGCAGGATGAAAAAAACTTCTTCTTCTAAAGACAAGGTAACAATACTTCTTGTACATATCTTGTTTGCATAGTCTTTGTACATATGTTGTATATCTATCACTTAGAAGATAATATGTTCCAAGAAGAACCATACCTATGGAAGAACAACAAAGATAAGGACCGCTATCATTATATAAAGACAAGGTAATACACATGAAAGAATGAAATACATCAAACAAACATGCAGAAGCTATTACAAGATAAGCCGAAATCAATCCTAAAAAGACTTAGAAGAAGCAAAGACAGAAAGAAGTCAACAATCAAGAGGAAATTGGAGAAAGACTTATGATGCCTTGCAGATGCAGACGGAAGCGTGGACTCTGTTAGACGGAGGGAGTCGATTATATATTTCCAAAAAAAAAACAGGCACTCATACATGAAGCAAGGATTAGGAGGGGGCTAATCCTATGATCCATTGAAGATGATGAAGTATATATCCATGGTAGCAGCCATGAAAGGCAGTACGTGTTCAGTTCAACCTTAGAAGTCTTCTTCGAAGAGAAGCCTTAAAGTATCCCTGGTTGTCCATTCACATTCGTGATCCTATGATGAAAGGAAGAAGTGGAATCTTTAGGGCATGGAATCTATAAGAAACTCCATGGACCCAAGAGCTAAAGAAAAACATCAGGAAGAACATGAAGATTCTAAGAAAGAAAGAGAAGCCAGAACAACCAGTCACTGTATCTAGAATTACAAGATTACCAGCCTGATATGAACTCACTAAAAGCAATCAAGCAGAGGAACTAAAAGTTGTGATGAAGAATAGTGTATACATGCAAGCATTGCAATATCCAGAACTAGAGATTCTCCCAGATGGAGGGAGAAGACTATGATGATTACTTGTTCCAGTAAACCAGGCATACCTCTGCATAAGTCATTTATATCATCCGCAATATCCATGGGTTGGAGTTCTACATCAGATGAATGCAAAGACTGCTCTCCAGAACAATTGAACAAAGAACGTATGAAGAGCAACCTCAAGACCTTGAGGCATACCAGAAAGAGACCCTTGTATGCAGATGGAAGAAGATAACTTGATGAAGGACCTCCAATGCACAACAGAAGTGTGGTGAAGATTTTCTCAGAATGATTACTCAGAAGATCAGGATGATGGATTGCCAATCCATGACAAAGATCTCATGATGACAGAAGAAGTGCCACATGGATATGTTCCAGTTTGACCCTTGCCACGATGTTGATAAGAGCTACATGAAGCCTTCAGAGAAAACCAGTGTTCCAGACCGAAGTACAATTGAAATCAAGCATTACATTATACGTAATGAAGTCCAGAAAGGAGAAAGTGGTTCTCCAATACATATCTCCACAGATGAGCAGATAAGCATACATTTTGGTAAAGCTTCTATCAAAGATGAAAGAGTTTGCATACTCAAGCTGGAGCTCGTGGAGACGACTTCCTTATTGAAAAAGGAAGAGATGACTCCCAGGTTGGGAGGGAGCACTGATGTGCTAATGATTGATGGACAGTCATTGTTTAGTTCGAAAATGGTCCAGGATGAGCAGTTCCTTTCCAGTTCGGAAAGTGGTTTGAGATTTCTGACGGACAGGAAAATGGTCTAGATCGAATGGTCATTTTCGTAATGAAAATGGTTCGATGGATTGCTAATGTACCATAAACAACGATTTCCCATTGTGGTTAACATGGGGAATGGTCTAGGGCAGTCTCTCTTCTTGAGGGTTACTCAAGAAGACCGACCCGCCTCTCCGGACAACGATTTCCCATTGTGGTTAACATGGGGAATGGTCCGTTTTGGAGGTTGGTGCAGGACAGTCATTTCTTTTGGAAATGGTCCGGATAGTCATTCCTTAGGGCGGATTCATTCTCTCCAGGTTGCACTTTGTTTAGTGCCGGAGGAATGGCTCAGGGTGGGGAATGGTCTAGGTTCAGCAATCAGGGACAGACATTCCTTAGGGCAGACTTATTCTCTCCAGGTTACACTTTAGTGTCGGAGGAATGGCCCAGAGTGGGGAATGGTCCAGATTCAGAAATCAGGACAGTTATTCTTCCTTGCTTGAAAAGAATAGTCCAGATAGCTCATCATTGATGTTTCACTTTCTGAGGGCAGATGATCTTCCAGATCTCACAGATGTGAGTGGAAGAATGGCCCAAATGATTCAGTTTATATCATAACATTGTTTCTGTGCAGGTTGATATCAGATGATTGTTGTGAAGACTGTATGTTTCTAGACAATAGATGTATAGGACTGTGGTGGATGTGTTCCACTGTTCGTGACTATACGTTACTGATCAAGTACTTGTGTGCTACTTGGTGTGGTAGTGTACCACTGGATTGTAGTTGTGTACTACTATGGATAGACACAGTTGTGTTCTATTGAATGATATTGTTCCAATTGACTTGAAGACTATCAGCAGTGTTGAGAATGATTATCAGCTAGATGGATGATCAATGATCAGAGATTTCCCAGACAGAAAATGGTTCAGAACATTTATTCTTCTAGATTAGAAGAATGGCTCTTGTGTCACTCTAAGGAGTGAGCATCATGTCTAATTACTCAGATGGAGTATGGTTTCGAGAGATGATGCAGTTGATGACATTAATAACAATAATGGTGCTCATATCTTAAGATAGTCTATACGACTATGATGATGCTACTGATTCAATGGTATGTTTGTGCTCAAGACCATTGTCTTCAATACCTCCTTAGCTAGGAGGGAGTGTTGATATTATGGTAGCTGCGGGAGGTATTTACCTCCACGTGTAAACCTGACGAGAATAGAATACTCCGGGAAGCAAGAAGAAACCCTAATGAGTTGGCTAATAACCCTAGAAGTCAAGTTGGCTCAAGAGGATACTTTATATTAGGTTATTAGCCTACAAGAGAAGAAGTCGGCCAGAAGAAATAACATATACTGAATAAATAGATACCTAGAATGAGAAGTCGGCCTAGGCAGTTATCCATAATCAGTATAAATACAGGAGGCCAGTCTTCATTCTGGCAGGCATTCTCAGAATTGCAGAGCAACACTTGTGCGCACTGCAGTGCCCAGTTTTGTGCGCAGGTTTGGAGGAGAGCTGCCGCTGCAGCTGCTGCAGCTAGCAGATCATGTTTTGGCTTGGACTATCTCTTGGTTAGGGTTTGGACTATCTGATCAGCTCTTGTTGATGTGCTATCCTTGGGGAAAGGTGCACTACCCTTTGTTTGGCTATCTAGCCTAGGGTTTGCTTCCGGAGTGATTCTTTGTCAAGGTTAAGGTGCTCGGAGGGTGGCTTCAGCCTATGGTTGGGTGACAATAGTGATATTGTTAATGGTAAAACGAGCACATCCATTATATTCTAACAGTAATAACCCCACATTTTAATAGATCTTGAATTAGCCTCTCTATCCCCGTTTTATGGTGGTGAGGATATCGGTAGGGTTTAATATTAACTAGTGTTGAATATGGTTTAACCTCGATTATATGCTCTATCTTTCTTTCAGGTGGCAACTTCATAGGTAAGTCTTGGAATACTTTGTCGTATTTTTGGATTAATGCTTGAATCTCTGGGTGTTGAGATTGGATCACTTCTGCTGCTAATATCTTCATCTGATGACATTGTGCCATTTAAGTTGGTGCCCCTTTTCTAATTAGTTTCTCCATTTGTCTTGAGGATATAATTTGGGTGGGGGGTGGCTGGAATTCGTGTACTTTATATCTTCTTCCTTCCCATTTGAATTTTATAAATTGTT
The DNA here is from genome assembly GCA_032191745.1 of Picea mariana. Classification (NCBI taxonomy): domain Eukaryota; kingdom Viridiplantae; phylum Streptophyta; class Pinopsida; order Pinales; family Pinaceae; genus Picea; species Picea mariana. Next base: position 171,013 of record JASDQU010010971.1, on the reverse strand, counting down.
TCTGGTGATTTGCAGAATAAGTCCCCAACGTTTGTAACCATTGAACTCTTAGGACGTCTACTCCACCCAAGGGTACTGTGTAGAACCCAGATTCCAATTCGTAATCTTCTATCTGAAGGTTGACCTTGTGACACTTTCCCACTCCATCAATTTTTTTGCCATCTGCCACCATTACTCTTATATTTGCTGCTGGATGTACAAATAGGTTTAATTTCTTTGCAACATTTATATCTATAAAATTATCGGTGCTCCCTGTATCTACTAGAATGGTGACATTCTCCTTTTTTACATGCCCTTTTAGTTTTAATGTTTGCGGTTGTGCTATTCTTGTTATTGCAGCCAGAGATATCTTAGGCGTGGCCTCTTCTGGTTCTGTATTGGGGGCATCACCTTCTTCTTTACCTTCATTATCCGAGTCACTATCAGATGTGTCTGATTCCTTTTCTGCGTCACAAGTATATAGTTTTTTGTTGTTGCATTTATGCCCTGGTGACCATTTATCTCCACAATTTCTGCATCTGTTTCCCCGTCTCTTATCTGGGTCTTGCTGCCTGCTTTTACCTTCCCTTAAAGGAGGTGGTATATACTTGTTAGATCTGTCTGTAGAGTATTTGTTTGATTTTTCATTTAGGTATTTATTTGACCTGTCTGGACTTGTAAATGACGGTTTATTGAACTTGTTTTTTTGTTCAATTAGCCTTGCTGCGTGTCTAACATCCTCAATAGTTTTAGGATTCCATAGTTTAATTTCGCTACGGATGTAGTCCTTTAACCCACATATATACATCTTTAACAATTGTTCATCAGTGAATCCACTTTTCCTTGTTGCCAGTACCTCCCATTCGTGTGTATCGTTTATGCTTCGCTTCTGTTTAAGATGCACGAACTTGTTATATAGGTCATCATCCTCTTTGTCATGGAACCTTTTTAGTAGGGCCGCTGTGAAGTTTTTCCAATGGAAGGATCGAGCGTCACATTTCCTGGACCACCATAGGTACCAGTCATAAGCTTCTCCTTCTAAACTATTAGAGGCTGTCATTACTTTTTCTTGTTCGCCTAGTGGGGGGTTTGACTCAAAAATACTGTCCATTTTATTGATCCAGATGACAACTCCTCTATGGTCCTTGCCATCATATTTCGGTAATTCCTTTTTAAACTTCTAGTAATCTCTATCTTGAAATTTGTGCATATTTCTTGAAAAAATTATCTCTGGTATTTCTTGTTGTCCTTGATCCTCTAAATTTTGTGATCCCAGACTTTGTGGTTGTCTTTGATATGCTAAGGGTTGTGCACATAGTGCGTCCACTCATTCGGTTAAATGATCAATTCTTGCGATCTGTTCATTTAGCATCCTTGTACTCTCGTCCTTGTTGTCATCCCTCATTCTTAAATAACTATTCCATTGCTCCTCTGATGTGTTAATTAACATGTCAATTCTGTCTTCTTTTTGTAATAATTTATCGATTTTTTCCAATAGTGTTTTTTGCCCTTCGCCTAATTCTTCCTGATTCTTCTCGAGTTTACCGAGACGATATTTAATGCTGTTGATTTCGCTTTTACGATTAATTTCTTCCTGTGACTCCTCGTTTTTTTTCTACTTGCTTCCATATTTTATTTTATAAAATATAATTCGTCAATTTTTTTTTAATGATAATGTGATTTTATAATAATGATAAGTGACTTTATAATATTTTATAATATTATAAAGTGACTTAATTAAATAAAGTAATTTTAATAAATGATAAAGTGGTTTTTAATGGGATACTAAGGGTCCCGACTTTTTGAACGGTCACGATAATATTTGACGATGAGTCGGATTGTACGAAGGGGTCAACAACAGGGGAAGCGCGGGTTGTACGAGGCAGCGAAAGTCAGCGGAGGGTATGGGCAGCATGGGACAACGTTTTGTATGGCGATGGATGCAACATGTACATATAGAACAGTACAAAATGTGTACGGCGGTTGGGATAGGTGGTGTACGAGCCAACGTACATAAATGACACAATCAAACTCTGCAGCGATATGACAGTACGGTGGACGAATCTGAATTGGCAGCGAAACATGTATGGTATGGAAGCCTTAGGCGGTTGCTGTACGAACCAAATTAACCCACAATTGCCAGAGGGTCGCTCTGATACCACTGTAGCAATAAAACTGCTATTTAATGGAAGGCAAAATATTTCTGAATAAGATATTTGATTGATAATTGATAAAAGATGATTACAATTACCATCTTGACGATTTAGTATATAGCATTGGCTGGTCACAAGGTGAGGAGGTACGTGCCTCTTGATTTATTTTAATTAAATTATTATTATTATTATTATTATTATTATGTTCGTAACAATGGGCTTGATGGTTCCAAAAGAGAGGTGATGTGGTTTGAAGGAGGAAGACGCATGACATGACACTCTAGTACATGAGAGAGCGACACATGGCCTTTGGAGGCCCAACGACTTGCATCTAGAGGCTCAACGTCTCATTTTTTGAGCCTAGCGTCAGCCTTTTAGGACATGACGTCACCCTTCTATTGATGTTTTGGTAGCTGCGGGAGGTATTTCCTCCTGGACAACTTTTCTTATTGAAGAAGAAGATTCCAAGAAGTCAAAGGAAGACCATTGAACAGTTAAAGAACACCCCAGAAAAGAATAAAGTAAAATAGAAGACCACAGAAGAGATGTCGACCCACTGGAAATAATAATAAAGTGGAAATATAATTTCCAGGACGAGAAGTCGGCCCACAGAAATAATGAAGACCCAGAATAAGAAGTCGACCCCAGAGAGGGGCCCAAATTAGTACAAATACAAGTCTGGGTCAGTTCATTTGTACAACCACACAGTTCTCTTTCTGCAGTGCACACTAGGCTGCTGCAACTGCAATTTCGCTATTTATGGTTTCTGGTTCTCTTGGAGAGTGCGCCCCACTTGGGGAAGGATATTCTTGGTGGTTCTTGGTGATCTCTCTTGTGCGCTACCACTAGAAGAGTGGCGTTAAGGTTGTGTGGTGTTGCCCAGTTGCTTCGTGCCAGTAGCAGTTGCAGTAGCAGTTACATGTTGTGCCAATTCTATGGCGCGCTAGTGATGTGCCTATCTTGCGCCAGTTCTGTGGTGACTCAGTTGTCTACCCTCGCTAGGGTTTGACAAGAAGAAGAGATAAGTATTCAGTTCTTCATTGTTGATTTATTCTTGTGATTATAGCCCGTTCATGGTTGTATTGGAATATTCTCTCTAGAAAAGTTGGCTGGGTTTTTCCCTGAGTTTGGGGTTTTCCCAGGATAAATCTTTGTGTCCTCTTATTCTTGTTTATCTGTTGCTTATATATTTCAGTATATGATTATTGAATGAATAAAGACGATAAAAATGCTATGGCAAATGTAATGTTAACGAAACTAATGAAAATCTAACACCTTCTAAGGGATTTACTTTATGTAATTTTAATTTTTGCAAATTGTAAAGACAAATAAAGGCGGTCGACCATCTTTTAATTTGTTGTTGACTTTCTTATGTAGACAAATTGGTTTTAGATTACCTCATATAAATAGAGGTCATCTCACTTTCATTTTAGACAGAACTCACCTGAGAATTGCATAACTCTTGGCTGAAATTTTCGCCGTACTTGAGAAATTGGCTCTATCTTATCTCTTGTGCAATTGGATGCTCTACCTGTCTATTGGTTGGAGGAAGGCTAGCGACTTATCTTGGATGCTTGTTTCTTGGCAATTGGTTGAAATATCTTGATAAGGGTTTTTCATGCTATCTCTTGGATTAGGTAAGGAATTTCTGCAATTGTATGTGTTTCTTCTTGATTTCAAGGTTATTTTGTGAAACCTTTGAAGGAGTATAAAGGCATACACCCTCCATCAACTATCTCTCTTTTATCGTCATTGAAAAGGCTATTTAAAAGGTTGCTACAAGGAGTTAAAAAGGCTTACATCGTTGTAGATTTACCTTGCTAAGGTTTGTTTACTCTAGGGAGTAAAAACACTCACACTCCTAGAGGAGTAATAAACCCTAGCTCATAAAACAAGAGACTCCATAACCCAATAGATAAGACACTAATCGTTTGCATTGGAGATTGAATATTGTGCATTGGTAAATGTGATTTCAAGGAGATTGAATTGTTCAAGTTTGGAATTTAATTCTACATGCTTTAAGCTATATTGTGCCCTAAGGGCATCTTGATTAGCCAAGTGATCTAGCTGCTACAATAAAATTTTAGCTACAACTAATAGGGCTGCAGCAAACTTACTCTCTTTCACACTTTTCTACCGCTGAAATTCACTTGCAAGTTGTCATAATTGATCTACTGCTTAAAGGATATTGTTTGGGTGGATTGCTTGTTGATTTTAGTGGCTAGAACTTGCTGCTGTAGCAAAAGTTTGCTACAGCCATAAGGCTGTTATAAAATCTTGCTGATAACACTTAATAACAACCCTCTTTTGTTATTAAAGTCTTGGTTTAATTATTGGAAGATTGACTAGTAATTGCTAGTTTTATTTTCCAACATCATACACTTGATTTTGATTGTTTAATTTGCAGCTGTTATAACTTATTTACTGCTGATATATATTTCCATACTGCTGCAATCTTGGGACAGGAAGATTTCATGGTGATTCCCCATTGGTTTTGAGGCTTTAATCATCATAGATTGTCTTGTTCCGGGCAGGTCTAACATTGTTTTGCTGGTACACAACCTTGGCAACCATTTACCAGCTCATAAGACCTTTTCTCAAGCGTCTTTACCATCCTTGACCTTGACCTATAGGGGCACTCTCCAAGCTCTTTGCTTATCCCATCACAATCCCCTTAGTGTCACCTAGGAAGCCTCCCCTGTGTTGGATTTGTCTTTCACTAAAACGAGGGGGACATCTATTGAGGTGACAGTGATAGGTATTCCCAATTGTGTCACACATTTGGTGTTTGGGTTGGGCTTTTCCCAAACTGCATACTGTGTGATAACATTAGGTAAAGCACTCAATTGATTTGACACCCGATGCTCCTCTACCTAATAGCCTTGTATATAGGCGTGTTGTTACGGAGAATGAAGAAATCAAACGCCGGATCCAAGAACTAATTCTGAAGGGCCACATCAGATCAAACTCCTCACTTTGCGAGAACCCAATTGTTTTGGTACAGAAGGACATGACATGGTGACTTTGTATTGATTACAGAACCCTGAACAAGATCACACTCAAGAACCGGTATCCAATCCCCTAGATTGATGATCTTCTCGATCAACTCAAGGGAGCCAAATTTTTTAGTAAGATTGATCTGAAGTTAGGTTACCACTAGGTGCCGATTGAACAAACTGATGTATGGAAGACAACCTTCAAGTTTAAAGAAGGTCTCTTTGAATGGCTGGTCATGCCTTTTGGTTTGACTAATGCCCTGACAACATTCATGCGGATGATGGATGATATATTGTAGCCATTCACAAACTCCTTTGTGGTCGTATATCTAGATGACGTCCTCATCCTTCATAAAACCTGGGAGGAACATTTGAAGCACATTCAACAAGTCTTGGGCACCTTGCGTCAACACAAGTTATATGCCAATTTGGAGAAGTGTTCCTTCGACATGCAAAAAATCAAATATTTGGGATACATCGTGGACGAGCAGGGTGTGAATGTGGATCCAACCAAGATCCAATTCATCCGCGATTGGCCAGCCCCGAAGAGACTGACCGATCTCTACAGCTTCTTGGGCCTCACCAACTTCTACCACAGGTTTGTGTTAGGGTTCTCTCATATCGCTTGGGCCCTAAGCCAGGTAACCAAGGGTGGAGCGAAGGCCAAGTTTGTTTGGGATGCATCCCAGCAGAAAGCATTCGAGGATTTGAAATTCTGCCTCCGCTAAGCACCAGTCCTTATACTACCAAACCTGCAATAACCATTTGAGATTGAGACAAATGCTTCATATTATGCTATTGGTGCAGTCGTCACTCAGCATGGGCATCTGGTGGCCTATCACAATACGACAAAGAGATGTATTCCATTGTGCAGGCATGTTGACAATGGAAGCATTACATTCTGGGGAAGGAAACAATCATCCACACTGATCATAGGCCTCTCCAATTCATGCAGACACATGGAAAGTTACAAAATGATTGCCATCAGAAGTGGTCCACGTACCTACAACAATTCCACTTGAACATCAAGTACAAGAAGGGTAGCACCAACCATACCATAGATTGCCTCAGTCAACCCCTGGTTGTGGTGCTAACCACAGTTCTTAACTCCCATGGGCATGGGATGTTCGGGTTGCCACAATTATACAATAGTGACTTTGACTTTGCTGCTACCTATCAGACATTGAGCGCAGACAAATTAGTTCTAGACCTTCATCTCCAGGATGGACTTCTATGCCATCCGAGCCATCTCTGTGTTCCTTCAAGCGAGTGTGCAAAGTTTATTTGGGAAGCTCATTACAGTTGGGTGGCAGGACACTTTGGTGTGGACAAAACAGTGGCTGTACTGCAAAAACATTTTTATTGGCTGAAGCTTCGACAAGATGTCCGCAAGTACATCGGATCTTTCATTGCCTGCGCCGTTGCCAAACTCGCCATCGAAACAGGGACTATACACCCCTTTGCTTACTCTATATAGGCCTTGCGAGTCCATTTACATGGATTACATGTTCGGCCCGCCTTCAACCAAGCACGGGAATGATTGTGTCTTTGTGGTCGTTAATCGATTCTCTAAGATGACAATTTTGGCACCTTGTAAGATACTAAGAAGAGCATCATAGTTGAGGCCATCGCTAAGCTCTTCTTTGAACGTGTTTGGGTTGATTTTGGGCTCCCACAGACCATTATTTCAGATCGAGACAATAGGTTCCTGAGTACTTTTTGTTCCAGCCTATGGTCGATGATGGATACCAAGCTGACCAAATCGACTGCCTTCCACCCACAAACTGATGAAAAAATAGAGGTAGTTAGCAGGATGATTGTCCATATCCCGAGGATGTACAATTCTAAACATCCACGCACATGGGATGAGAGCCTTCCTTGTGTTCAACATAGCTACAACAGAGTCCTCCACAGCTCTATTGGCCACAACCCTTTTTAGGTGTGCTTGGGGTTCCAACCATTTGCCCCCATTGACATAGCTCTGCCCATTGCAGCTACACAGGAAGAGTCCTTCCATGCTCGGATCGAGGTTGATCGAGTAGCCAAATTTGTTGAGCGAATCCAGCACATCCAATAATAAGTTCATGATATTTTGCAGAAAGCCAATGCCAAGTACAAGCTGCGCCACGATTAGCATCATGTAGTAGTACCACACAAGTTTCAAGTGGGAGATAAGGTATGGCTGCATTTGCCGAAAGAGCGCCTCATAGGACCCCATTGGAAGCTCCCCCCACTCCGATATGGGCCTTACACCATCACCAAGGCTGTGGGTGAGAATGCTTTTGAATTAAGTATTGCCCCTTTCCTGGGCTTGCGCTCGTTATCTAATGTGGAACTGCTCCGACCATATTTTCCACCTCTCCTGGACACTTTGGATGCGGTCGAGCACTTGGCCCCGACATAACTCAATCTTGATTGCATTGAATAGGCAACAATTGATCGAATCACAGACACCAAGAGAAAGGACACCTGCCAACAGAACATCCAACTTTATTGGGCCGTCAAAGTAGGGCAACTTCTTCACTAGGGCAAGTGGTTCACCGGGAGTCAGATTCAACAAAAGTTTCCCCATCTGATGGAGGAACTTGACGCAATGGGGACCATTGCTTCCTAAGGGGGGAGGATTGATCTAGGTGGATATTGGTGGCCACCCACTTGTTCCACTAATTCAGAATGGTTCCACATCTTAACAATTTTTCTATGGTTTTTCGGGTCCCAAACTTCTGGGGCCGTTTTGAGGCCCTCAACGACGTTTTTTTGGCTTGGCAGTGCTTAAAATGTAGTTGAAGGAAGATGCTAGTCCGAATGGAATGTGTATTCCTCGGCTAGACCTTTTCGATGGGGTATCGAGCGCCCCAAACGGAGATCGTATGCAAAAGTTGCGCCCTTAGGAAGTTGACGTATCAACTAACCACATAGGGGCCCACAAACCTTTTGGTGTTTCATCTTCTGGGGTTAGGGTTTTGGATGTTTAGGGTTTTCTCATTGATGCTTTAAGTTAAAAGGCCTTTTCAACGTCTTTGTTATCAACTTCTTGTGAAAGAGCGTAGCCGTCACATCTCTCTCTTCAGAGATAAGCTACCACCATTCTAGCTAGCTTGTGTGCTTTGCATTTTACAATGTTTTGTATTCCAGACAGTCATTAATAGAATCTGAGTTTAACTGTATTATTGTGATTCTTGCAATATCTCTGTGAGTTTCATTGTTATATCTCTACCTTCATGTCGTTATCAATATAATCCGGATCATTGATTGGTCAATGTGGAGTGTACAAGTCAATGTGATGTTTAAGGATGGTTTTATCCTAGTTAAGATAGGATTTAGTGGAAAAGATCCATAACTAGTCATTGACAACTCATTGTAATTGGCCATCCAATTTTATTATGCCATTTTCATCTTTAAACTGCTTAAAACACTATAAACCACTGACTTATATGAGGAAAATTTAGACTTATATTTTTTCAGCTTAGTGAACTCATAAATACATTCCCAACTAAATGATAAAGTAATTCCATCTTGAGTTTTTAAGTAAGTTTGGGTATTATATTGATCTATGGAGCATTCCTATCTCTAAAAGATGCTCAGAGTATTTCTTGTTCTAAAATAAACTTTTGGAGGTTGATCTATGAATTCCTGTCTGTGAAAGTAAATGGAATATTTCACGATTGGGTGGGGTGTTTTTGAACAACTTTGTTTTTAGATAGTGATGTCATTGGTAGGCATAAAACAATTGTTGAACATGTGTAATTTACTCAGTGATTGGATGGAAAATTAGTGGAAAGAGACCTGCATGAAGAAGGTTGCAGATGCTTGTGTGATTGTCCAACATTTTGAGAATGTGATAGCGTCGTTGTTGATAATACTGTTGCTGACGATTTCCTGTTTTGGATACCAACTTGGATGACTAGTGCAAAAAAGGTACCCTGATGAAAGGGTCTCAGGTAGGCCTCCTAGTATAGGAAACATTTCGGGGTTGTTTTAATGGTGGTTTTGTCCAAGCTGACAGTTTTACTTTCAAATGTGAGAGGGATGTCAAACCATTGCAAGGAACAATAATGATGGTTTGCCTATGTGCATTTGACATCAAGTTGCGAATTCTGCTTTCTATGAGTGTGATGGTATACCAATTGAGTGTTGCAAAATTGCAAGAATAGAGAAATTGTTGTCAATTCTGAAGTGTCCTTCGTTTAGTAACATGTGACCAACATGTAACTAATGTTACTATTAGGTGGTTAAACCACCATAATTATAATAAAGTGCTATACATCATGTAACCCAGAGATGGTATAGTTGAGAGAGTGAGTTATGTAAGTCTTACATGGGCAACCTATCTTAGGCTCCTCATGTTGTTTTTTGTCTTAGTTTTTTTTCTTTCTCCATTTTGTTATATGTGGAGGATGGAGCTATGTAGAATTCACGGTTTGGAAGGAATGTGGAGGGCAGAGCTAGGTGGAATGCAGAGCGTGGAAGGAATGTAGAGGGCAAAGCAAGTGCAGCAGGCATACTTGAGCAAAGTAGCCTATAAGGGGGGAACGAGACTCCCTCCCACATTCCGCGCTTTGCATCACTAGTTTATGAGTTAGTGATGTGGAGGGCAGGGAGAAAGGAAAAGGTTTAAAGAGGGGGAAAACCTCGCCCTACCTTGAGTCCCACCTTGAATTAGTTATCCACACCATTGGATCTAGATTAGATCGGATGACCCTTAGTCTTATGGGGTCGTAAGGTTCTTGTCCGAGGCTCGTACAATGTCCTACCTTGCAACAATGAATTGTCGATACGTGTCAACTTTTGACATGCATGATGAGCACCACTTCAACACCATGAGGGCAAAGTATTTTTACCCTGCATAACAGAACCTTGGTACTCAATATAGTGACGTTGGAAGTTGAAACAATTTGGGTTCTGGGTAAAAATTCCACTTCTAAACTCATGAATAAATTGTAATGCCCATAAAGAGAAAGGGCTTTGGCTTCTATAGCCCAATAGGATTATAGGTGCTAGACCATACTTGTAGAAGTCTAAAAGAGGTTGAAGAATGCATGTTTAAACCTTGCTGTTTTTGTCATAAGTTTCCAGAGGTTTCTTAAAGCCCTTTGTAATTTTAGTAAAGGATAGCATATTATTGTGTGATTTCTTGCTCTAAAATTCAATACTAGTTTGCTTCTTGTTGTGTTTTCTACATGTACTTTGGTTTGCAGGCCCTGTGCCTGCATCATTTGGTATCAGAGTTGAAACTTGCAATGCGAGTTGTGGTAGTGGCTGCATCATTTGGTATCAATGTTGAAACTTGTAGCTTGAGTTGTGGTAGTAGCTGCATCATTTGGTATTGGATCTGAAACTTGCAATCTAAGTTGTGGTAGTCGCTGCATCATTTGGCATTGGATATGAAACGCAACATGAGTTGTGGTAATGGCTGCATCATTTGGTATTAGCGTGGTTGAATCTTGAGGTTTTGAAGACAATTCCAGCAAAGAGTGAAGGCACTAGGTAGAATTATTTGAGAGGAGCATGAGGATTGTGTGAGAGAGTAAAGTTTGTAGTGCAGAGGAAAAGAGTTATTCAGTCTATAAAGTGGAAGGATGAGGAATTCTTGCAATGAGGTAGAGGAAGACCTGAAAGGCCAGATGCAGATGTTGATAATGACATTTCTAAGACATTGAGGGTGATGTATGCAAGGTTAGATGCTATGGAGGTTGCCCACAGAAGAGGGATAACAATAGAGGTGCACGATGAAAGTGAAGATGAGGAAGAAGTTGAAGCCATAAGAAAAAGGCTGGAAGAAGAGCGTGCACCAAAGGAGAGGATGACAAAATTGATAATGAATTTGGGAGGTAGATCCACACTTGATACCCATGTGTATGAAGTCCGAATCTAGAAGATTTGATTTACTGGATTGAAGAGATGTTTGGCCCTCACAAGATTGATGGTAGACAATATTAAACTCCTTTTCACTTAATCCGCAATGACTTCAAAGAAAAATGACCTGAAACATATGATTTTGAGCTCATATAGGTGTTTTTCTCCTATCGTGGTACGTTTTTTCTGTAACATCACAATGTCTTGAATTTTTCTAGATTTTGTGATTTTTTAAAGGCATTTTATCAGGAAGGCTTCAATATTGCGAAAAATTGCCACATCAACGATAAATTGTTGATGTTTGCAACACTGATAAAAATGGATTGTAAGGTTTTGTGGTTCTTTTTGAAGAATTGGATATGTGTTTTTTCAACGGCATTTGATGTTCCTTGGCTGTTTCTTATCACATACATGAATAAAAATGCAATTCCTTAACCTGCATTTGAGTTTTCCTAGTTAACAATTCTATAGTTTGTTTTATTTCTCACATAAAAGAAGACAAGTATTTATCTGAAATAAATATACAAATATTTTAGAAAGATGCAAGATGATGAGCATGCCATGACTATAGTGTATGTATAGACAATAAAGAGCTAAACACGCATCTCTTGACTATGAACACATAATGATCTAATGTAACAGTTAATATTCCTTGACTAATTCTAATATTTTAATATAATATTTTATTTAATGGTTTTATAATCTCATGAAATGGTTTGATTGCAAAGTGTAGGCAGGGAAGGGTGTCGAGCTTGAGCAACTTCATTCTAATAGGTTACTTCCTCATCAAGCAAAGTCCTTTATATGACAAGATATTTGGTACTCATTTTGAAACAAAATGACCTGGTGTGGGTATCCAAAATTTCCTTCAAGTTCTAATTTACCTTTTTCATCATCAAGCACTAGAAGGTTGGTTTGAATAGAGCTTTGAGTGATTTTTTTTGTCAGTTATGATATGTAAAGATATGCAATTTCTATTGTTAGGGATATCCAAAGCATACACAACTTGTCCAATTCTTTATTGAACTTGGTAAGGATAGTAAAGCTTTGGAGTTATGTTGGAGGGGTAAGGCTTTCTAAGAGGTGGGGAGATTTATGTTGTGGTGGAGGAAAGGGAGGAGAGCCACCGTAGTAGAGAGGGGGAGAGCCTGCATGTTGGAGGAAGAGGAGAGTGGAGTAAGGAAGGAACTCCACATGTTGGTGCGCTAGATACCCACCACAACCATGTAGAGAATGAAAGCCATAGAAACCAGAAAATAAATGAGCTGTACAATAGCTAGACTATCGTCGATGATACAAATGCAAGCCGCACGAACGCTTTGTTGATGCTTTTGTAGCATTGGGAGGCATTCCCACTAGTGGCCTAGGTGCCAGACACGTGGGAATCATCGTGGGCAACAGATTAGCCCTTTTGTTTGGTGAAAAACCCCTTGTATTTTGAGCTGAGGGCTTGGGGGCTTGGTAATGGGCTTCGTGGGTTTTTGATGGGGCTTCACACCCACATGTAAGTCTAATTTGATGTTGACTTGTGGAGGGGCTTCCTTAATGACCCCTAAGACTTGTATATAAAGGAGAGAGGTCATTGTGACATTTCATGATTGTGGAGACAAGTGGAGAGAGCTTGGTGATTTCAGTCCAGCCTTGGTGACCTCAGTCCAGCCATGGAGGAAGGCCTTTAGGTCTCTGTTCTGTTGCTGTTTTTCTGTGTTTTGGGCATGTTCTGTTGGGAGGAGAGCTCAGCCTAGGAGAGGAAGGTAGCAGCAGTCTGTCAAAGTGTTCTGGCAGCCTAGGAAGAGGAGGCCGCAGCCTAGGAGAGGCTCGGCCTGCTGGGAAAAGCTAGCCACAGCTTGAAGGAGGCTGCCACAGGGTTCAGCCTCCCAAGGAAGAGGGGCTGTAGCCTAGGAGAGGCTGCCGCAGGCCTCTATAAGAGCTGGATAGCAGGTACAGGGGTGCTGGATGGTTCGGCCAGCAAGAAGGGAAGGCCTCGGTCTGCTGTAGGAGGACAGCCACAGGTATGATGGCTGCTACAGCCAGTTAAGCCACAAAGACAGCAGAATTTGAGGGCTGCAGGAGGGCTGGAACAGCAGCAGACTTAAGGGCACTTTGAGGGCTGTTCCAGAGGTCAAGGACAGCAAGAACAACAGCAGCCTTGAGGACTGTTACAGAGGTAACAGCAGCCAAATTTGAGGGCTGTTACAGGGGTAATAGCAGTAGAATTGAGGGCTGTTACAGGGGTAACAACAGAAGCTTTGAGGACTGCTACAGGGTGATAGAAGGCTGCAGGTTGAGGCTTGTTAGGGAGGTGTAACAGCCAGGAATGAGGCTGTTACAGCCTACATAACAGCAAACAAAGGAGCTGTTACAGGCAACCCTTGAGGGCAGACTTTGGAGCAGCCAAGGACTGTACAGGTAGCCAGGAGGTGACAACAGGGTTATACAAGAGCTGTAGGAAGACAACAGCAGGTACAACAGCAGGTGCAGCTGTCACAAGGCTATTGTAGTTAGCCAAGGTGACCATGTTTGGCACGGAAACCATGGAGGGCTTCAGCTGTGCCTTGTAAGTGAATTTTGGTATGTAAGATTGGGCCATTGTCCCTGATACAGGAGCCCATTGGTTGTTGGTTTAAGAACATTGGATTTGAGCATTAAATTCTTGTGTACCTGTGTATGATCTAATTGCTAGTTTTGATTTTCCGCTGTGCTAAATAGTTAGGCATCTCAGTGTGTTTATGCTTACAGTTCAAATAGTGAAATTTGTGTATAACTGTTGAAGACATAGACCAGACCTGAGGTGTGTGTGCACCGGTTTGGATGCGCTTTGAAATCTAACACGCTTTTGATGCCAGTGTTGTTGTAGGAGATATTAGAGGGTATGCGAGTTGATGTAGTTGGCTAGATCCCTCTCCTAGATTGTCTTGGTCAGAAGGAATCAAATTTGAAACAAGTCAATTTGTAGATAATCCTTTCTATGAGTGGAAAGTTTAATTTAGATGCAACAAATCTCAGATTGTAGCCCTATTTAGGATTTTATCCTATTAATTGATTTGGAACCTAAAAGATCCATGGTTCGTTCTCTTAATTGTAGTCTTATTGTATGATTGAATTCTGCATTTTAGCTTTGATGTTGTAGTGGGGGAAGTTACCCTGATGGCAGTGGAGAGCCTTGTGAAACCCCAAGAGGGCGTGGACTACTTTTTTGATTGTGGCCCTTCTAAAGCAATGGAGAAGGAACCCCATCTTTCTCTGGATTGTCTTGTCATTCTTAAGAACTTCTCGTAGTTAAAGGTGTTGAGGTGCTTGCCAGTGTTTAATAGCCTTTTTCTTCATTTAAGATTGCATAAGTGCTTGCAAATCCGGGAATGGAACCTAATCCTTTGATGGAGTTTTTGAGAAGCAAACTAAATCCAACCCTAGTATTGTGCAGTAGAATCAACTAGAGAAAGAGGAGGATTTTAACTTCTTCATGAACTGCAATAATGAGTGTGAATATGGTCTTTAGAATTTGGAGCACATAGGAGTTATCTTTAACTTTTGTTAGCACATGCTAGGTGAAGATGCCTTCAATAGATGGGTGATTTTGAACTAGGAAACCAAAAGGATCTCTGTTCACTCTTTGGGGTCGAAGTATCTTTGTTTGCTTTTTAATTCAAATGTTGTCGCTTGTAATATCCTTTAGTATGGCACATGGAATATTGCTAGCTCATTGGCTTATGTGTAGCCTTGGAGGTTTGATTTTAACCTTGATGATATCTCTTAGGCCCACTACCCTTTGTGGCTTGAGTTTACTAGGCTGCATGCTGATCTTCGACCTTTTGTGGACATGTTTACCAAGTGGTTTGTTAAAGTCTCGATCCTTGATGATTGTCATAACTCCTTTAGTCCTAACCCTAGGGTTTGTGTTAAAGTGGACCTAAAGTGTGAGATGCCTCTATCCATTTCGGTTTTTACTACCAATGGATTCCGCTATCAAAAAGTCCATTATCTTAACCTCCCAATGCCTGCTTTTCCCTGTCAAGTTGAAGACCATCTGTTCCATGATTGTCCTTACTGTTAACCTAGGCATGAGCAACCCATGGAGCCTTCAGTGCCCAATCTTGACCCCCCTCTATTCTTACTCCTATTTCTGATCCAGGTTCTTGATAAGAGGTTCCTCCCCTAAAATCCCCTTAGTCTTTATCCATTGTGAACTCAAACCAATTCTGACCCTTGTCCTATAGCTCTGTTGTAGTCCACTCCCGACTCTTAGTGCCAGAGTCTATGCAGACTAACAGAGGATGGACAATCCATAAGAGTAAGAGAAAAGAGCCTAAATCCCATTCCTGATAGATTAGTCGCTTAATGATCTCGGGCCAAAGTCACAACCAAAATCTTATAAGAAGTGGTTGGGTCAGTTTCAGTAGCCTGTGAGCATGGGGTGAATCCCTCAGTGAAGCTTTTTCTCGTGTCTTGGAATGTTAAAGGGATGGCTAGCCCTAGTAAGAAGATGTTTATTTAGATATGTCATGGAAATCCAAACATGATGTGCATTTCCTTCGAGAAGTGAATTTTGCTGGTTTTGAGTTGTGGTGTTGGATGAGTTACTATTGGAGAGGCCCTTAATGGGATTTGGAGCATTCTCAAGGTAGTGGTGGGGTTGTTTTAGCTCTTTCCTCGTTCTTGTAGAGCTATGTCTCTGGGCATGGTGTTGACTTGTTGCACATATGCGTGTAGGTCATTGTTCTAATGCAGGATAGGCTCATTGGCTTTTGCTCTGTTTATGCTCCAAATACTAGTTTGGACATGGTTCTGTTTGGGATCGGATGGCTTCCTTCCTCCTTGTTGCAGAACAGATTATAGTACAAGATCTTAACGTGGTTGAGTGGTCCAATGATAGGGATGGCGGTTCTTGTAGTGTTATTTCTGGTATGTAGAAGGAGGCCTAGTCTTGGTGCAAGGTTGCTTTATAGTTGTTTGATCCTAATTGGCGACAGAAGGATTCAAACTAATGAGGATGGTTCACATTGGTGTTGTTGATTTTTCTACTTAAGCAGTTAACTAGTTTAGCATTCTTTTACTTATTAAACCATTAGCACAATAACTGCATATAAAGGATCACTGAAAGAATAACATTCACAACATGCACAAGATTTACCCTAGGGAAACTCCCTAGGGGGAAAAACCCAACAAACTTCTTCAATATAGATTTGCCAACCAAGAACAATGCTTCTCTCTAAGAGAGTACTAACAAAGCATAAGATCCTCCTTTAACCCTTGACTAGGGAAGAGTAGCACACCACTTAACCAAGATATATCCAAGAGATAGACCAAAACCCTCCACCAAGTCACCTCCTAGTTGCAGCAGTGTCTCCCTCTAAAACTTGTGCACTTTTCTTCTTGGCTGCAGAGCTAGTGAGTGACCAAATGAGGCGCTGGCCTCCCTTATAAATAGTGGTTTGGCCAACCTAAAATTAGGTCTGGGCCGACCTGTTACTTTACCCTTTTATTTTCTGTTTTACATGTCAAGGCACAATAGGGCCGAATTTTACAAAGGCACAATAGGTCATAATTAACAAATATAATATAATAATATTCTTTAGGGTTTGTCTTGGTCAAATACAATAAATATATCTTCTGAAGCTACTCAATCTTCAACATTCCCTCTTAGCAAGGAAGGTATTCTTCTTGTCACGGTCATCATCATTGCTTCTGCGCTTCTGCATACTTGGTCATTGTCTTGTTGTCAATCACAGATCTATATATCATAGGAAGTTTTGCGTTGGAGTAGCATACGAACCTGCGTTGAAGTAGCATACGAACCTGCGTTGGGGCTAGCATACTAACCTGCGTTGGAGTAGCATACGAACCTGCGTTGGGGTTAGCATACGAACCTGCGTTGTAGTAGCATACCGACCTGCACTGGGGTAGCGCACCAGCCTGTGTTGGGGTTACCAACCTGCACTGGGGTAGTGTACAAACCTGTGCTGGGGTAGTGTACTGGCCTGCGTTGGGGTTACCAACTTGCGCTGGGGTAGTGTACCAACTTGTGTTGGGGTTACCAACCTGCGTTGGGGTAGCGTACTAGCCTGCGTTGTGGTTACCAACCTGCGCTGGGGTAGCGTACCAGCTTGCGTTGGAGTTACCAACCTGTGTTGGGGTAGCGTACCAGCCTGTGTTGGAATTACCAACTTGTGCTGGGGTAGTGTACCAACTTGCGTTGGGGTAGCGTACCAGGCTGCGTTGGAGTTACCAACCTGCGCTGCGGTAGCTTCCTCCACTGGGGATCTCATCACTTCCCGCTTCTGGGGAACACATCACTTCCCGCTACTGGGGAACACATCACTTCCTCTCATGAGGGAAAATCCTTCTGGACCACACCAAGCTCATCTTTGAAGTATTCGAACTTCTCTCTTGACAAAGGCTTAGTCAACACGCCTTCTACTTGCTCGTTGGTAGGAACATATTGGAGCTTTACTGCTCCCTTTTGTATCATCTCTCGGATATGATGGTACTTGATCTCGATATGCTTGGACTTGTCATGACACACTGGGTTCACTGACAACTTTATGCAACTCTGGTTGTCATAAAAGATACAGGTTTCCTCCAACTCGAGATCAAACAATTCTGCAATCAACTTCCGAAGCCACACTGCTTCGCCACAAGCTGACCATGTTGCCACGTACTATGCCTTTGCGGAACTGAGTGCCGTATAGGTCTGCTTCTCACTGAGTCACGAGATCACAGTTGATCCCATACTAAAGCAATATCCGGATGTACTTTTCCAGTTTGTGACACTGCTTGCCCAATCTGAATCTGCAATCTTATCTCACACTTCGAGATATATCTGGGTCCATAATCGATTGTACCCTTTAGGTACCTCATCATGTGTTTTTCCATAATCAGGTGAACATGTCTTTCACCGCAAAACATATATCTGTCCTTGTGTTCTTCGAACCAAATTTTCACATCACATTGTACCAACTTGGTACACTTGCTCAGCTGCAACTCAATCAACACAATCATGTGTTGGCTCTATGTGCTTTTTGCAAAGCACTATCTGTCTCACTATCTAAGAGTATGTCCTTTACTCTCTCTGCAACTTGTTCCTTTTGGAATTGGGACTTTGCACTTGCAGCTGCTTTTTCCGAAACTGAGAATGACTGCTCCATTTTCACTGTAGCTGCTGAACTTTGAGAGTAGCTCTTCTACTCCATTACGATAACAGATTCATTTGCTCCCTCTGAATCTCATACTGCACCGACTTATTTTAATGGAACATGGTTGTTCTATATATACTTCTTTTGATTACTGGAGCAAGTGTCTCGTCATAGTTTGCTCCCTCTTGCTGGGAGAATCCTCCAGACACAAATCAGGCTTTGTACATCTCTATGAATGGTCCTGGGGTGGCTGCTCCTCCTTACTGGATCGTGAGGCCTGACTCCCTTTGAACTCTAGCTCCTTCTGAGCTGGTACTTGGTGGGCCTGCCTGCCTCACCATTGGTGGAGCCATCGGCTCCTCATGATATGGCTAGTTAATGCTATATGGCTTTGCATCTTGCAAAGTTTCACGGGACCATGCTGGTCTCTTCCTGGTTACTGCAATGATTTTGGGTAGGCCCTTCTCGCTCTACTAACTTTTCTTGATGATTTAAGAGTGATCAATCTGCACCATCTGGCACTGGGGGTAACACAATCTCAAATACAGGGACTGTCATACCTGCTCCTTCCGAGCCTTGACTTCTTTTGAATCTACAATATCCTCAGAGGCTCTGCAAGATATGCTTGGTGCTGGATACCAAGTCTTAATACGAAAAACTGAGTCAAACTTCAGACGAATTCTGCTTCCTGTCAAGGTGGCCTTATTATCCATTGACCAGGTCTTCTCATCGGGAAACTGTAGGACACTGTGAGTTCTATTCTAATGTGCTCGTTTTACCATAGACAATGTCACATCATTGTCACCCAACCATAGGCATTTGCATATGCCATCCTCGAGCACATAAACTATTTCTTGATTTTAAATGAGACCTTGTTGGATTCTTGTACCAAGGATAATGATCCAACAAGCTAAGATAAAAATGCATAAAATCTAATGTTAATAAACTTAAAATTGAAATCAGATATGAAGGGTGCATACCTGGAGCGTGCATTTGTCAGACTGCTTGCTTAATCTGTATGATGTCTGGATGAATAATGATACTTCTTTACAACTTGTACTTGAGCCTCATGATACAACAATTCTCCAGCTCTTTTACTTCCTGAAGTTTTAATGTGGGAAGAAACTAGATACAACTATCAATATCACTTGATATGAATCAAGTGCTTCAGAAGCGCTAAGTCCTATATCACAGAAGATATAGTTCATCTGGATCATCTTCTTTTGTTATTTTCCGATCAGGTTCATCTTCTCCTGTGAAATGAGCATGATGTCTTTTAAACTTCCTGGTTTTATTCTAGTCTTTTGCTTGGGGACAATTTCTTGCAATATGTCCCATCTTCTGGCAAAGGAAGCACTTGGAGCTTGAGAGATCTTTATGAGAATCTTGTCCTTTATGAGGCTTCTGAAATCTTTTGTGAGGGTGAACTTCTTTCTTTTTCTTTCCTTTTCTTGCGTGAGCTGTTAGTGCTTGATCTTCATTGCTTTCTATCTTTTCCTTTCTTGCCTCTAATCTGGCTTCTTCTTGAGTACAGTCTTCCCACAATATGCTAAACTTAGTTAACTTTCTTCTAGAGCAGATTCTTTGGATGAAGGATTCCCAAGAATTTGGAAGACCATTTAAATGGTCATCGTTATCTCAAATTTTTGATTAGAGCTTCACACTCGAAAACCATAGTTGTTTCCCATTTAGAGGTGTTTTTGGCTTGATTATAAGTAGAAGGGTCTTTACTAGAGTTGACCTTGGTGAAAAGAGCCTATGTAGTAGGTAAATGTCGACAAGCACCAAGTTCACCTTTTAAGAAGGAAGTTGGCAAGAGTTTGAAAGAGTAAATAAAGCTCACTTGGGCATAGGCCTTGGTTTCTCTGTAGGCGATAGAGGAATATCTCAGACATTATTGAGTTGCACAGCAGTAGGAGCATTAGGGGGTGCAATTGTTATAGAAGAAGAGACTTTAGGTGAGTCAGAAGAGTCTCACCATCAATGTCCATCTAACTTGTCACTATAGAAAGAGTGCATGAGGAAACATTCGTTAGGAGGAGAATCATCATTAAAGTCTAAGTAACCTGACATGTCCAAAAGGGGCCAAATGTCCGTATCCGCGGTGTCCATGTGAAGACACGCTACGGTATGTGTCGGACACGTGATCAAGCCGTGTCATGAGTGCAAGACACGTCACCAAATCATGTCATACACCTTTCTGAGGACGTGTCACGATTTTGAGACACACTTTTTGTGTAAAGCATCCCGCGAGAGATAAAAAGGGTTTTGTTTTGTGATTTTAGTTGTTCATTCGACTTTTGAAGAGCCTGTGATAGGTTTGTGGACGAGGATTGACACTGTTTGCATCGATTGGAAGTCAGATTTCACCGTGGCCCATGGGATATTGTAGCCATTGCTTGGTTTTCTTTCACCGTGGCTCGTGGGATATTGCAACCATCGCCTGATTGGAATCTATGAGATATGAGATTCCTACCTATTTTATATCTAGATTCTACTCTATTTTGTCTTTTGGAGTGGAATTCCCTTAGCATCTATGTAATACATTTTTATTTTGACGACTTAAAGACTAAAGTTAATGAGAAATATGCAAATTGCTATTTATTTTTTATGGTTCATTCACATTGGTTCTAAATTCTAATGTTACATGTATCATATCATTGTATAATTTGTATCATGTATCAATATGTCTATGTTCTATGAGTATGATGTTTAGAGTTTGATTGATTTGTATGATGTATCTTTTTCGGAGTTCATGATGTATCACTGATCAATATCTACTATGTCTATCAATATTTTGTTTATTTTAGTAATTTTTAACTTACACACACACACACACACACACATATATATATAACGTGTCCCCCATGTCCCGATTTCGGGGGTCGCCGTGTCCATATCGGATACTCGTATTCCAATGTCCTTCGTGTCCTGTGTCTTCGTGTCAAGTGACTTAGATTAAAGTATGAAGGAAAGATCCACTAAACTTGTCTATAAAATATCTCTATAGAAAGCAGTGGGAAAGATCCTGGTGGATGTTGAGAAAAGACTTCATCGAATATTACATCCCTTTGTTCTATCTCTTAATGAGTGGAGGGATCATTAGACAATATGCTTTTGAAATTTCATTGTAACCCACCAGAATGCAACGGTTAATTTGGGTTTTGTTGACCAACTATTTCGACTAGGGGGTCAACTCCATGTGCCATGAAGCTTTGTATCTGATGGTGCAACAAAGTTGAAGACTTTATGGTTCTACAAGGCATTTTTTGTCTCCAACACTTCTTTTTGTAATTGGAATTTCCGCTCCCTTGCGTGGGATAATAATGTAATGGGTCTGCATGGATCATATTGTAGGTTAGTTGCCTAGGAATTTATCATTAGGGAAGTCCTTTCATCGAGTGTTTTTTATCCTCAGGTAATTTTTAATTACCCTCGAGTTTTTCACTCACAATAGTCCTCCAAAGTGGTGAAAAGCGTTCTAATGATCGAGTACAATGGGTGACTAGGGTCTAGGAATATTGTAAATGACCATGCTAGATATCTCCTAGAGTTTTGCAGAATTTTGTCGAGTCTAAGTAGTTTTTTTTTAAATTTTTTAAAATTACCCAATTAATGGTAATTTTAATTATTTTTGATGTAAAAATGTAAAAACTAGGTCTTAGGGGATTTTGGTAGGAGTGTCAGTACTAAAAAAAAATGGAATGAGACCTCCTACACCCTTGGACCAAGTTTCAACTCAATTGGACAAGTTTTGCTAGGTCATTGTCCATGAGGAGCCCAAGTCAGTCCAAGTGAGCAATTTAATTGCTTTAATTTGGCTAAGTAAAAATGCCAATTTTTGTAAAATGAGCAAAAAGAGTTGAGAAAGAGTGGGAAAGGTTTCCTAAGCCTTTTCCTAAGTTAGAAAAGCAATTTTCTAACTTAACCCAACCCCCCTTGCTTAGCCACACTCACAACTTGTCATCCCCCCTAGGGAAGTTGTGCCCCCCTTGGTGAGGAAATCACCCAAAGTGAAAAATTAAATAAATTTGACCCCCCTAACCCCTAGTGCGCCCTCCTAGTGCTCTAACATGACTATTGGGTGGTCAAAAAGGTGTTTCCCCTCTCCCTCACAAACCCTAGAGCTCCAAAACCCTAAAAGTGCGCCCCCCTTGAGATGCTCACCCTCTCTTGCTTGAATGACACTTGGAGCTCATCCAAGAGGGGTCTCTCTTGGCTCCCAAGTATAAAAGAATGCCTACCCCTCCTCATTTCTACATCTATTCTCAGTGTACTGTTACTATGCCCAAATCTCTCCCACTGCTCTCCCACTCTTCTCTCTTTCTCCCATTTTGCTCTTGCTCTTGTGTAAAGCTTGCTACAAGTATTTGCAACAACCTTTTTCTATTGGAATAAAAGAAATCTTTGGAGGACCCATGGTGCATTGAGATTCCTCTTGGTGCCATCTTGTGCTACATTGAAGGTGATACTTGTCTTGGTTTTTCTTTTGTGTATGCAAATGTTATAGATCTAGAGTAGAAAGTCCAAGCAAAGTATTTTGCTTGGGTAGATCTATGGTAGTAGTATTGTAGATCTAGTGAATATTTGTTTTAATTTAGCAAAATATTTTGTTCTATCATTAAGATCTACTCACCTCTTCTTTTCTGTAGCTTTGTTTCACAAAATTTGATGGTCACTCAAGGGTTTGTGGACAAATTTCAAATCTGGAAATTTGTCCCTTCACCCAACTCAAGCCTCTTTAAATTTCTGTTCTAATTTTTTGTACACTTCCATTCACTTTTGGGGCATTTTAACTCTCTTGAATAGGTTAATAAACCATATTTACTTGCTGATTTTTTGCACATAAAATTTCTGTTATTACTAACAGAAATTATGAGTTTTTCTGGTTATTTTGCAGCTTTTCCAGCAAGCAAAGCTTGCTGGTTTTTTGCAGATTTGTACCAGAAAAGAGGAGGTGATGCCCATTTGGGGCCATAAAACTTCAAGAAAAGACCTCCCAAGTTGGGGTATTTGATACCTAACTCTCCTCTCTTTTTCTATCATTGTAAGCAAGCCCAAAGAGAGTCTCTTGGGCTTGCATTTTTTTCCAAAGTTCAATTTTCTGTAGTTTATTTTGTTAATGTGCCTACACCTTGCATAGTGGATTGGCCTAGCCACCCATGCAAAATCATAAGGCTAGGAGTTAGATCTATTTTCTGTTTTGTTTATGCATTTGAAGTTTGCCTCACTTGCCCTTAAGGCAAGGTTGAGAGGCTATGATCTCTTGCTTTTCCTTTTCAAGTTATTTGTTTATTTCATTCACCCACTTGGGCACAAAACCGATAGGCTTGTCCTCCATCTTGTGCCTTTGTTGAGGTTGCAAGTAGTTAGTTGTTTTTCCAAGTTTATTTACTTTCCGAATTTATTTTGCCTACACCCTGCAAAGTGGATTGGCCTAGCCACCCATTCAGTATCGTAAGGCTTGTCTCTTATGCTAAATTGTTAATAGTTGTTTATGCCTTTTAGTTTCATTTATCTCCTTTAAAGTTCATTGTTAATATTCACATAGTTAGAAGCATCTTTATCTTAAATATCTTGTATAATCTTGAGGAAACAATCTTTCTTTTGCAATTTGTTTAAGTTGGATCTATAATCACTTTTCATTTCATTCATTTGGAAACTCTATCTCCTTAAGCATTTTCAATACAAGTAATCTTATTGCTTAATCAATTAACCTGTAGCTTTAGGAGGGATAAATCTATCTAGTTTAATTAGAGCACCCTTTACTGGTACAACTTTCGCCCCCAAAAATGAGGCTTGTGGAGGCTACTTGGGGTGCTAAGTCTGGGATGACTTCATGACACTGGGTGTCCCCCTTGTTGAGCGCCCAAGTTTTCCGGGTTGACCTGTGGAGCTAGGGTAAGGCCTTGTTTGCCTTGCTTTTTGAGCATCCAACAATCATTTTGGCCAAAGAGGTAAGAGTATAGGGGAAGTCACCTAGTTTAGGCTTGCAACTTCACTTCATCTAATCAAGGCTTAAAATTTATTCACACAATTTGTGCTTCAAGTCTATAACCTAAATCTATGTTGTGTAAATCTTTACTTTCCTGCAACTTTACTTTCAAGCTCTATCTTTCTTGCATCTACTTTTCAGTTGGGCAAATCTATGTTTTAATGGTGTATCTTTGAAGTTGCGCATTAGTCCTTTGGTGGTTTTACTTTCAAGTTATTGCATCCTTGAAGTTGCGCACTTGCCCTTGGGTTGCTCTTTCAGAAGTTGCGCATCTCCTTTTGGCTTCTAAGCTTTGTTGTGAGTTGTTTCCTTGTGGTGAATGTATCATTGAGCTAATTCTCCTTTAGTATATCTGCAAAATCATTCAAGTGGATTATTATTTCATTGGTGTAATAGATCTATCAAGTGCTTTAGATTATTGTGCAAGTATCTAGTCAGTTATCCTTTCATTTGATTTGTGAATGGGCAATTAGTTAAATTCTTTGTACATTGTGTAGTCATCTAGCTATTCTTTAGTCTTTGGCAATTGTTGTAATTATATTTCATTTATCTTAATTGTAAAGTTATTCTTTATTTGTATTTTAGATCATTTCTTACTTGTTGCAACTTTAATTGACCCCTTGCCCAACCTTTAGGCACTAGTCTTAGTTGACCTTAGGGAAAGGGCTGATTTTCGTTTAAGCTGTGCATTGCATTGCTTCCTGTCATATAGCCTAGCTCCTCCTTACCTTAATAAACTAAAATTAACTCCTAGAATTTACTTAATAATTCACATAGTAACTAGGGTCTACCCCCCTTGGCTTCCCTAGGAGTAAGCCTAGACAGAAGAAGTCCAAATTGAGGTGACAAGTGGGTTTGGACTTAGGCATTGTGCCTCCAAGGACACACCAAGTGGATTGAGACTTGTCTACGTTTGTAGGTGTGTATAAGGACGACAATAAGTTCCAATTTGTTTCGCTTCGCCTTGGGGATATGGGCTAATGCACTACAAAAATTTTCTGCATCTATGGCAATTAATGCAACTCAAAATTTCACCTTTTTCCAAGAGGTTTCCTATATTTTAACCCTGTGAATTTTCAGCCTTAGGGATGTTACGAAATATGAATAAAACAACAGCTATAACAGACAATATTTCACTTCTTAACAACCCTAATCCACTAGGCAATTCAAGAGAAAAGATACCAAAGTGTGCCAAAGTTTCATCCCTCGAGGGTAATCTTATCATGCATAAAACGGAGCTGAAATTCACTTTATGGCAGCTTTAAATACAACAACAAATCTGCCCTATCCTCTTCAATATTAATGTTAAATCACTTCACAGTTTCAACCTTAATTTATGTCAAATCAACGAGACATACAAGTGCTGGAAATTACAAAATTGTAAAGAAATAGATTGTTAAAAATCAAATATGGAATAGGGACAATTTTGGACAGCTGAAACCTTAATATATATATATATATATATATATATATGTTTGTATGCTAAGTCATAGGGTTCGACAAACCTTAAGTTTCAGGTTCGAAGTTTGCCGAACCTAATTTTTTTTTAAAGTTCGTTCAGGTTCATTGAACCTCAACACCGAACCTCAACGAATTTGAACCGGGACGAATTCGAACCTAAATGCGGATTTTAAGACTAATTTTTTCGAATTTTTTTTAAGGTTCGTCGGTTTTAGGGGTTTGTGACTTTCGTTTAGCAAGTATGATCGTTGTCGTTTAGTTGTCTTTTACTGCCGGGCGCCAAGTTCCAACTGCACGTAGCACACTTATTCTTGAGTTGTCTTCACTGAGCGACGAGCGTCAAGCACTCTAACCCTCGAACCCTCAGACCCTTGTAATCTTTGCACAGTGCAGTGTCGCTCTGCACACACAAATCGCAAGCCCGCAGTGTCAACAATGACACACGGAGTGGCACTCGTGACCCAGGTTTACCGTTTGGCATTGCTGCTAAAACTTGCAAGAGGAAGTCATCTGGCAGACTTCAACGAACTTCGAACCTGAACTTCGAACTTGAACTTGGCTACTGGCCCGCCGCCCAACAAAGACAGAGATTGATGAGCTTTCTACATCAAAGGCAAGATAATCTCCCTCTTTTCGAACTTCATCCAATTGTTTGGCAATATTTGTCTTTTCTCTGCATAGTGCAAGCCTCTCCCAGTTGACAAATGACCTTATTGGCGAATACCCTCGTGTGGTTAAATGCCATCTCTAAATCTGTTTTTTCTACTTTAGCAGACTTCCTTGCTTGCCTTTAAAATTCAAGTTCTGACAAAGCCTCCAAAAGTCTTGCATCCTTCTGCTTAACTGCATTTTCATTCAATCTCAAAAATTAAGCTAATTGTTTAGCAATCCTTTCATTTTCTCGCCAAGTTTCTTCCTTTTGATGGCGGACATCATTCCTTTCTCTGCAAGCTTCTACCAGTTGACAGAGGACCTCATCTCTTTTCCTCTTTAATTCATCACTTTTGTTGAGTTCTCTGTTTAAGATCACCTTCATGTGATTTAGAGTTGTCTCCAAACCTGCTTTTTCTGTTTCAACAGCCTTTCTTGCTTGCCTTTCAGCTTCAAGCTCCAAGATAGCCTCCCTAAGGCTTGTCTGTTTTCTCTTAATTGCATCTTCTTTCAAGTTTAAAACTTCATCTAATTGTTTTGCAGTCTTTGTTTCTACTCTCCAAGTCTCTGGTCTTTGATCGAGGGTGTCATTCCTTTCCCTTCCAAATTCATCACTTCGATTGATTTCTTTATCTGCAACCATCTTCAAGTAGTTAAATCCCCCTAGATCCCAAACTCTCCTTTGGAGCTGTCCACCTGCTCCTCTGCTTTGCTGTTGCTGTTGCTTCCCTGTTGCTCTTGCATGTCCTTCTCTGTTCAACTTCCCCCTGCTGACAGCTTCTTTTGCTGACTTCATCAACCTCCTTGTCTCCTCTATGACTTCTTCCAACCAATCTGCTGGCTGGCTCTTCCTTTGCAGTCTGCTCTGCTGCAATTCCTCACGCTGATCAATGGGCAGACCAACTTGACCTCCCATGCTACCTTCGTTTCCTGTGGCACTGGCTGGCCACTCTGTTGCAGACTCTAATTCTGCAGTTTCATCACTGAGCTGCTACTCAGCTTCCTCCTCTGACAGATTGACTTCTGTCAGCTCCGCTTGTGCTGGTTCAACTCCAGCTTCCTCCAGCTGCTCCTCATGCTGGTATGTTTCCTCTTCTGCTGCAGGCTTCAATGCTGCAGTCATCTCTTGTTCAACTTCCTAGTTGAAATTTCTGAGCAATTCTGCTGAATGCTCTTCTCCTTCAATCTGCATGACTGTCTCCCAGCAACCATCTTTTGGTTTTGGATTGTTCAACCAATCCTCCAACAACTTCAACTCTGTCTCCCATAGAGTGAGCAACTCCACTGTGTGCTCCTCTTCTTCTGCTGGGGCAATCTTTAGTATCTGCTCCTTCTCCTCCTTTATAACAGTCATAATTGGCTGTGTTTCTCTCTGTGCATCTACAACACATATGCTAGCCTCTGCTTGGCTTCTTGGCAGGAATATTTTGATTCCTCCAATGATCAGAATGCATTTATGATCCTCCTCCATCAACTCTCCTTGCTGATATGAACTCTCAGCTGAGTTCATGAGACTTTCAAATAGTCTCCTCTCCTCTCCCTTGCCCACCTGACAATCTGGGATTTCACTCCTGCCCTCTTGGCAGTCTATGAGATCTTCCACTGATCTTTGTTCATTACCCTCTTGGTAATTTGAACTTCCACCTCTACCCTCCTGGTAGTCTATGAGATGTCCAACTGATCTCATCTCATTGCCCACCTGAGAATTTGAATTTTCATTACTGCCCTCCTGGCAGTTCACGAGATCCTCCATTGATCTCAGCTCATTGCTCACCTGGCAACCTGAAATTTTTCCTCTGCCCTCCTGGTGGTTTATGAGATCACTAGATGATCTCTTTTCCTCCTCATTGAGGCTTTCTCCAACCTCTGGCTTGCAAATGCAAACGTGTTCCTCGGTGTCATTGAGGTTTTCAGCATGCCTCAACCACCTTCTCACTATCTGTCATTGCCCTCTGGCCAACAACTTTTGAACATGCCATTTTGCTTTCCTTTTCAGAGGCCACTCGTACCTCCAATGTACCTTTGCCTCCTGTTGCATCTTTAATGCTAGCTTCTCCATTTTTGCTTAGATTTCACTGAGCTCTTTATCCATCTTTGCCTTGCTTTTCTGCTTGCGGCCCTTGCCTTGACCATGCTTATGGCCTTCAGTAGCCGTTTTCCTCTTACCTCAGCCCACCTGGCTGTTTGCTGTCTACTCCACTACTGAGAGTATCTCCAGCTTCTCCTACAACCCACCTGGCTATTTGCTTGACTGTTGCACACTTGCAAGCAATTACACATAGAGCGTCAATGCCCTGCCTCCTCCTTCACCTGCTGTCTACAGACGAAATTGAGCTTCTGATACTACTTGATGTTATCGGATTATCTCCTTCATCTCAAAAATTCAGCTTTGATACCACTTGATGCAGCCCCCCTCCCCTGCTGGGGGTTTTGCGACCTCCCGGTCTTGGATCTTCAAATATCTGAGCTGAATCAGCCCTTTGGGACCTTGCTAGCCCCACAAATCATTTTACACATGCCCCTTTTTCTCCTAGGTGCAGGTCCTGTGAGACCCGTAGGCTCCTGCTAAGCCCCGGTTCTCTTTCTGAAAATTTGAGTGACGGGCGCTGGCTCCCTACGTTAGACCCCTTCTTCTTCACATGAGCACGGGCTATGACCTCGGGCCAGTCCTCTTCGCAACTCCGCTCTTAGGAGCTTTTGCGAGCAGTTTACTCCCTTATTCCTGATCTTCGAATCGACGAATTTACCTGGGCGGGATCTACAGCTCCGCGTCCTCCCACAACCAATGACTGTGATCTGCTTCGGACTTCGGCCTTCGGGAGTTCCTCCCACTCTGCTCTCCTCTTTCTTCCGGAGTATCTTTCTTTCGAAACATGCGGATCTCCGCCACGTGTCCTTCTGGATCCAACGGTCCACTTCGCTCTTCGCGACTTCACGAAGATTTTGCTTTGCTCCACGCAAATTCTTCCGAAGTTCTTTCCCGCAAACTCTCGGATCTGCTGCCACGTCTTTCCTGACGATCAATAGTCAGGATCTACTCCACTCTTCAAAGCTTCGACGGTTTCACTCGCTACTCACCTGGAATCATCCGGAGTGCCTTGGCTCCGGACTTCCAGATCTCTCGTCACCTGTCCCTCCGGACGATGGACGACCCCGCTTCACTTCAGGACTTCAGGACTTCACTATCCCGTTCTCCTGTGCACTTACAAAGGGATTTAAGGCTTGTGCACCTTACCTCTGGATCAGACGACTGTCGATCCACGCGCTCAGATCTGATGGCTAGGATCTGTTCCTCCTTGACGCGCTCTTCCTTCTCAATGTCTGGACTTTGATCTGATGGTCCAGATCTCTCCTCCTGTAGCTGATCTGACGCCGATTGTTGCTCCTTCTCTTGAGCTTTGGCTTTCTCCCGAAATTGGAAGAATTACAAGTATCCAAAGGCTGCGGCCTTTGATCCTTCTGCGAGCCGAATGCTTGGGTCTCGACAGTGCTTCTGGGAACACTATCCCTCCTTGAGCTTTCGCTAATGTAACTTGACCTCGGCTCTGACGACTCCTTATAATCTACGTGCAAACTTGCACTTTCCTTTTGAGCTTTGGGACTTGGAACAAGTCCGTTTGCGCACACCTTGCACTCTCTCTTCTGAGCTTTTGAACTTACTCAGTCTCTTAAGGGTCTCAACCCTTTGCTTCCTTTAGAAGATTATATGGTGCCCTCCTGGCAACTCGATGCTCTTCCTCCTGAGCTTTGTAAAGCGAAACCCACTTTACCTTTGGCGCACTCCTTGCGCTCTCTGTGCAGACTTGCACTCGACTCTCCTCCTAGTCTTAACCTTGTGGTGTGCCCTCTTGGCAACCTTTCTCCCAGAACTTCAAATTAAAGTTCTCGCGCACTCCTTGCGCTCGATTGGGCCTTCAGACGGCTCCAGACTTTCAACACTTCATCTAAGTCTTGGCCTGGTGCACTCCTTGCACAGGTCTTCCTCCTGCTTCCTGAAATCCTTCAGGTTCACTAAGGCATCCCCTGCATCCGCTCAATGCACACTTGCAGAGCTCCTTTCCACAGAGTGTTCAACAACTCTAGTTCCTTCAACCTCTTCCAACGCTTTAGAATGTGTTGGTCCTGTGCATTCTTTGCACTTGCTCGAGCACTCCTTGATGAGCCTTTCCTTCAGAGTGTTCAACAACTTTGAAGTATCTCTCCTGTTTGTTTACTAGAGTGTTTAGTAACTCTAGGGTGTCTTCCCTGACACTTCTCTTCCTCTGAACTCGAACAAAGTTCACTTGTGCACACTTGCACCTGCTCGATGCTCGCCTGGCAGAGCTTCACAGAGTTCTCAATAACTCTGGCTACCTGTGCCTGCTCTGCACAATCTCTCCTCCAAGGTATTCAACAACCTTGAGGCTCCTCTTGAGATTGAGAATTATCCTGGTGTGCCCTCCTGGCATGTTCTTCTCTGACTTGAAAGAGTTCAGATGCACACTCCTTGCGCTGGCTACAGAGTTTTTAATACCCTGTTGTGCACTCCTTGCGCTGGCTACAGAGTTTCTAATACCCTGTTGTGCACTCCTTGCACAGCCTAAAGAACCCAGAACAAATCCAACAAATTCTCGAAGATAGAAAAGTCTATCTTAACCCTGCAGATGAAATCTAACACATACACCTACAACATATATTCATGTAAACGCACATAGATAACATTCATAAAACACATGAACACACACACATAATCATATGCATGAAAAATTGCTCTTTGTATTACTATGAATGTCTGTTTACAATGTGTACAAGCTCGTACTGCAACAGAGTCTCGACTCTTCTCTCCTCTCTTGAGCTCTCTACTCGCTCATCCTAGAATCCCATGAATTTTGATACAAAGATCTTTTACAAAAGAGGGGCTCCTCGAGCTCTCCCTCCAACTCACCTAACTCTCATTAATTACATTGAATTACATTCAATGGCCATCTAGTCCGAATCGGATCTAGATCTCATCAGTCTGTCAGCCATTAAAGGCGACTTTATCTACAGTTTGTACGAAGGCATCGATTTGGCTCTTCCAGCCTTACTGCGTTAAATCGCTTTAAGTACATTAAAATTTTTAAATTGAGGGCAAAATGAGAGGGCTGGCGCCTCTCCCCTCCTTGAATGCGCTTTGATGAACTGGAATGATGGCGCGCTGCTGACGTGGAGCGATGCTCCTGCATCGGTAAGAAGTGTTATTTGCAACACTGAGTGGGAAAACTCACACCTTTCAAAAGAAGCTAAAGGAAAGGAGTTGGAACAAATCGTTCTAGCCAATGCTTTTTGGGAAAGTGCTATCAAGGTTCTAAAAGTGTGTGAACCAATTGTTGACATGCTTCGCATGGTTGATAGCGACAACCCTTCCATAGGTTTTGTTAATGAGGGCATGGATCGTTGTAAGGAAGCCATTGCAAAATCCTTTGACAACGTGGAAAATGAGTACATGGTAATATGATAGGTAATAGATGAAAGATGGAAGATGTTGCATAGCCCTTTGCATGCAATAGCTTGTTATTTAGACCCTAGATTGTTTGGGCTAGAAAGAAGTAATGATGCAGAAGTAATGAGTGGCCTTTATACAACTATTGAGCAGTTGACTCAAGATCGAGAAGAAGCCATGAGGCTTAGAGAGCAACTTTGAGCTTACAGGTTAGAAGAGGGGATATTTGGAAGCACTTCTGCCATACATGATAGGCCCGTTATTCATCCAGGGATATGGTGGCAGTTTTATGGACATAATGTACCTGAATTGCAACGTTTTGCAATTCGTATTTTGATCCAGGGATGCAGTGCCTCTGCTTGTGAAAGGAATTGGAGTAATTTTAATCATATTCAATCCAAGAAAAGAAACAAGTTACTAACTACAAGGTTGGAAGACCTTGTTTATGTTCGCAGTAATTTGCATTTGGCCTTGAGTAGTGTGGCCAAAGATGCATCTACCTCCTCTCGGCCATGGTTTGAGCCTATTCTGAGTGCAGAAGAAGATGATCTTGGCACTAATGGTGACTCACTAGATGAGCTTAGTGATGATGGAGGTCCACTTATTGATGAGTTTGGTGGTCACACTTCTAGTACCTTTACTAGCCCATGTGCTCTTGATGATTTAGAGCTTTATGATGTTACTAGTAGGCCACAAGAATAGAAATTCTGACCATGTTTTAAATTTTGTGAAACAATTTAAGGGATTATAAATACTTGATATTATGGACTTCCTAAATTATATTTTGAAATTTGAAGAATATGTTCTAATTCATTTTGCAACTTGTAGACTTGTAGTTATAATGTATGTTCAAATTATAATCATGTTTTAAATTGTACATTATGGACATCTAGAACCTTTTAAATTTTTAAGTTGAAAAATATGTTGAACTTGTTTAACAATTTGCAATTGTAGATTATAGTTTAAATTTCAATAATGCTATTAATGATTGGATTTTATCATGATAAATTATTCATATATGTCTATTGATGTTGATTTCTTATTATTTTATGTTATATCTGAATTCTCATTTTAAAGACTATATATATATATATATATATATATATATATATATATATATTGAAAAATGTATATAGTCGAACCTAAAGTCAAACCTCATCCGAAAATTCAAACCCGAATCGAACCTAATCCTTGCTAAACCCGAACTCAAACCCGAACTGTGTGACTTAGTATGTGATCAAGTTTCTGTTCATATCATAGCCTCATCTCAAGGCTCATACAATCCTCTAGCACTTCAAGACCCTAGCTAGGGAAAACCAAGAAAACCATAGCTCACACCAAGGAGCTTCAATAAGCAAGCATCCCACTAGCATATTGTCCAAGGCAAGACATCTTTTATTCTTTTATTCAACAAGTACAACCTAGGGTTTCATCATAAAACCCTAATCTCCAAGTCTGTAAGGGTTGAAAATCTAATCCTATTATTTAAGGTGCTTCAAAAGCTCTAAGGAATGCCAACTATTCCAAGACAAGAGAGATAAAGTACAAAGGAAGATGCACAAGAGTGAGGAAGAGTAGTGCGTTCCTCTTAGTCACATCTCTAACACAAGGTAATGAACAAGAATGAGAATGATGAAAGGACTTTCTCCTTCTATATATATGAGAGGTAAGGTAGGCCAACATATGTGGGCCTATGCTTTGCAAGCATGCTACAAAACCACAAGTAGGTTCACACATGTGGAGTGCTACACTCCAAGGATCTAATGCAAGGATGCTCCACGAGATGTGTCCAATGCTCTTCCTCCAACCCTCAAAGGACTCCAATGCTTCTCCTAAGTCATTTGCTCCACTGGGTTCACTCCCCCTACATGAACATTGTCACAACCCAGTGATCCCCAAGTCAACTCCATGCATTCATCTAAGCATCCAGGCTATCCCATGGTGTCTGGGCCTCATTGACGTCCTCCTCAATGCCAAATGCTCCTCCTCCAATGTAGGACATTCTCCAAGCAAGCAACCTCTTCCATGTGGCCACCATGTAGAATGTCATCAAGCTGATTGAATATCTCCAACGTCTTAAGGAACATTGTCATGCAAGTACCCAATTGAGGAAGCCATCTCCAGTGTGCAAATCCATCATGAACCAATCTAGGGACTAATCATATATCATGTACCCCAAATCTCATGAAGCACCCCCAAACATGGTGTAAACACTTGTGGAGTAACCTCGTAAGCTAACATTGATACAAAAGTTCGAAAATGCAAAATGGAGTGTTTTGAGCCATACCATTTGTCATATGGGGTCATACCTTGAACTGCACGAGTGGGAATCTGGTTGATGATGTGAGTTGCACAAACAACTGTTTCTCCCTAGAATTTAAGTCCATTTTCTTGCTTTGAAGCATACATCGAGCCATTTCTAGAATAACTTTATTCTTTCGGACAACTACCTCGTCTTCCTATGAATGAGTTTCATATTACAAGAACCAAAGAAACCTTAGGTAGGGTTACAATACCGAAAACATGATCTTCATAAAACACCGAATGATATTATTATTGAACGATATACAATTACAATGAGGGTCCTCACTCTTATAAAGAGCTTGAGAGACCAAAACCCTAAAAGAAGAAAACCCTAATCTTTCAACCTAAAGTCTCTAATGTGACTTTATTACATGGGCAAGCCTTATATCTCTAATACCCCCCCATAAGGCGTACAATGTTGAAAAATAACAAACTGAAATCAAATGCATTTACTGAATGTAAAACACATAAACTGAACACTAAACATTAGTAACATCCTTTAGAAGCTTCTTCTTCGAACACAATTCTCAGACTAGTTTGAGCTCCATCGAGCTATTGAAAATTTCTGAGGAACTAAAGGCTTCCCAACAGGTCTGTCATATGAACTCTTGTTGGGCTCTAAGTTTATGGTTCTCAAACTGTTCTTGCTGCTATTTGAGGACAACAAACAGGTTTGACTTTTCACCCCCTCAAATCTGCCTTTAAACTGATGATTTGATTCTCTTTTAAGGTGCTCTTGCAAGTGTTTTAGTAACCAAGTTTAGCACATGCATAAACCTTAAAACATACAATACCCTCTTAGATCTTTTAACTACTTTACAACGGATAATAACTAAGCATACATGAAAATTGAACACATTATGTTTTTGGTCAACATGACCCTGGAAAAACCCCCATGGGGAAAACCAGTTTAGAGAGATGTATACATATGGAGTTCTTCAAGCAATAAATACAACAAGGAATACAATACAAAGGAACCTATAACACTTTGCAAGCTCCTCTCAAGCTTAGCAAATGGTTCCTTGAGAAATGCGCCCCTAGAAAAGTGTGCCCCCTCCTTCTTTGTCCTAGCTTGAAGATGCTTGCGCCCTTGAGATTTCTTTGGTCGATTGAAGATCCCTTGCACACCTTTTTCCCTTGATGTGCGCCCTCAACAATCCTCTAACTAAATCCGAGTGAGCCCCTCTCCAACATGTGCATGCTAGCTTGTGCCCCTACTCCAAGGATGCCCCCTCCAACTAGCAATCACACACACACTCCATGAAAGAAGATCCAAACCAGCTTGCACCCTCCATGAACAAGTGCACCCTAACATCCTCCTTAAAACCCTCTCTTCTCACTTCTCTTCTCCTCACCCAACTCTCTCAAGTGATGAAGTGAACAATGAATCCCTCATTTGCCCTATGTGCCCTCTTTAGCCATCCTTAGGCCAAACCTAGAGATCAATGGCTAAGATCAGTCTTAGCCAACTCTAATCAATGGGTGAGATCTCATCTCAAGCATCTCACTTAGAAACCTACTTTTGGTTAAGTTTCCTTAGTTTGCTTTATGTCTCTTAATTCACCCACATTGTGAATTAATAGTCACTTCATGAATTAAGTGACAAATTTCACTTTTGACTTAAGTCAAAGTGAAATTAGACATAAAGTTATAGGCATAAGGGTCAAACATTTCCCTCTTGTGTTTAGAGACTCACAAACATAAGGGGACCACTTTCCAAGGTACACAAAACTCAACAACTGCCTCAACCCTTGTAATGCTGTAGCCACCGAGTCGAATTTCCGAGTTTTAAGATTTCACCTCCCCGAAAACCCGAATCACGAATCTCTCATAGTTAATTATTGCACAACAATCCACATGCATGTCGCGTAACCTCACTAGTAGACTGCAATCCACATGCATGTCGGGTAACCTCACTAGTAGACTGCAATCCACATGCATGTCTCTCCAACTAATGAGGGATCTTTCCCTAGATCCACAACTTTTGAACTAATCGGGCAACTATATATTTTGAGCTGTTAACTGATCCCTTCCTATCTTCAAAGCGCGGGCTTCCTAAAATGCATAAAATCCCTTTTCTTCAATAGATCCTTCACTGCCATAAGCATCCAGTGGATCTTCAACAACATCTCTTTGATAAAGGCAAGAGTATGAGCTATGTGACTCATCACCATAGATCTCTGACTATGACCCTCTTCAGAATTTGCCTTGGTGCTAATTGTATTATTAGGGTTCTTCCCTTTGGCATTTATTAGATTATTAGCTTTTGTATCATCAAAATCAAGTCCATAATTGATAGAATTTTTCCTAGGTAGTAGATTTTCCATGAAATTCATATTCTTTTTTTTTTTTAGCTTGAAGCTATTTAAAACAAGCAAAACAATGCTGCCAAGAAGCTTCGATCTCCATTAAAAACTCCAGGAATTTAGTGATTGAAACTCTTTCTTCCAACTCTAGAAACTAAGAACAAGCAATGAATGGCAGCTAGGTAGTGGTAGTAAGGTTTTTGTACAACTCTATGAGTGGCAGCATCTATTGGATCAATGGCTACATAATTTCAATTAGGCGGTTCATGATGATGGCGACTTTATTTTATACAACAACCAACAATTTCTTAGGCACAAGCAACATCTTGATTGCAAGTGGTGATCTCCATAGAGCCTTTTCACCAATCACGGCTCATGCAAACAAACAAACAAAAAAACAATGGCTTCCCTGGTAGTTACACGATTCCCTTTCGCTATCTTTGCAAGCAGGCCCTGAATTTATCTGATCAACTAAAAGAACATCATTTTTTGCAAGAAATTTTATTATCAACAATTGTGTGTGAGGAAAACATAGCACGAGTTGACTATTTGGGGGTCGTGAAAGAAAACTTCAAGCCATCGAACAGACATAATTGGAATGCTATGAAGCTGACAAGGAAACACAAAGAGTAAAGAAGAGCCTTGTTTGAGACCCGTTACTGTTGGCGGCCACAATAGGTTAAACCACGCCTAGCATCACATGATAGATATTTAAAAGAAACCCGATTTTGCAGAGTGCCTGCCCTGACAATCAAAATTTCTCAACCCCGATATAACCAAGCAAGCAATAGCTCTTCTAAATCGACCCACGATTTTCAAATGAATAATCGAACCCTCTGATCTTCAAGCTTTGATCTTTGACCACCTGCTTCGATACGATATTACGAGTGCTTCGATACGATATTACGAGAGCCAAAGAAACCCTAGGTAGGGTTACAATATTGAAAACATGATCTCAATAAAACACTGAACGATATTATTATTGAACAATACACACTCACAATGAGGGTCTTCACTCTTATAAAGAGCTTGAGAGATCAAAACCCTAAAAGATGAAAACCCTAATCTTTTAACCTAAAGTCACTAAGGTGACTTTATTACATGGCTAAGCCTTATATCTCTAATATTTCATGCTAAGATATCTTGTGATCTTTAAGAAATGTTTGAAAAGTACTATTGCTATAATCTTCTCCATGACCAGTCTTGAGAACACTTGATCTCTATCTCAACTTGACTCTCCACTAATAGCTTGAAACCTTTGAATTTTCCAAAAACATCATCCTTTGATTGAACAATATATATGTGAGTAGGATGGGAAAGATCATTAGTAAAAGTAAGGAAATACATATCTCTCCTAAGAGATTGAATGCTCATCGTTAGCCTTTGGGGTGACTTCGAATGTGTTTACACCATGATTGGGGGTACTTCATGAGTTTTGGGGGACATGGCGTATGTTCAGCTCCCAGATGGTCCAAGATGGATTGGTGGATGGGAGATGGTTCGTGATGGATTCACATAGTGGAGAAAACTTGCGAAGTGATTGCTTGACCTCAGGTGGGTGCTTGCTTGGCATTCTTCCATGGGAAATTGAGTTCTCTAGTTTGCTTGGTGGACGCCCCTCCCGATGGAGACATGGTGAGATCCACTTGGAGAATGCCTTACTTAGGAGGAGGAGTGTTGTGCATCTTAGAGGAGGGAATCACTCCCTAGATATCATGGGGTAGCTTGGATTTCTGGATGGAGGCTTGGAGTTAGCTTGAGGACACTTGAGTTGTGACAGTTTTCTTGTAGGGGTAATTGATCCAACATAGTACATGGTGTTAGAATATGAAGGATTGTGCTCGTTTTACCATTGACAATACCCTTGTCACCCAACCATAGGCCGAAGCCACCCTCCGAGCACCTTGACCTTGACAGAGAAAAGCATCCTGGTAGCAATTCAATAGCCAAGAGAGGCTAATGCACCAAGCAAGAAGTAACCAAGCTGATTAGATAGTCTCACCCAAAAACTGGCGCAGCACCTTCCCCAGGACTTGCGCACAAAACTGCTGGACTGCAGTGCGCAGAAACTGCTCTCTGCAATTCTGAGAAGTGTGAATAATGAGAGACCGACGCCTTGTATTTATAGTAATTTTGGCAGGCTTGCCTAGGCCGACTTCTCCTTTTGGGTACTAATTAATTCATATTAATTATATTTTTGCAGTCAACATCTTGTCTAGGGTTTCCTTCATTTCTTTGCTTCCTTCTGGAACATTCTAATCTTGTCAAAGGTCACAATAGAGGTTCATATCTCCCAAAGCTACTATAATATCAACACTCCCTCCTAGCTAGGGAGGTATGGTCTTGAGCACAAACAGACCATTCAATTGGTAGTATCACGGTCACTGTCATTATTATCCAACTGGATAATCTCCTATGACAACTGGTACAATATCAATTGATAGAACACACATGTGTTTATCCATGGTAGTACACAACTACTCAAACTGTGACACATAGTCACAAACAGTGGAACAAATCCACCAGAGTAGTATATCTCTACTGTCTGGAGACAGGCAGTCTCCATAACAATCATCTGATGCCAACCTGCACAGAAAAATATTGTTAAAATAAATTGAATCATCTGGGCCAATCTGCCCTCAGAGTAGAACAATGAGATATGAAAGAATATCTGCCCTCAGAGTAGAACAATGAGATATCTGGACTATTCTTTGAAATATCCCTGATCCGGCTGATCAAGATATTCGCTACTGTTCTAATGCTCTGGCGTGCAGATCTGATACACTGGGGGTTTTTGGATGCGTTTTAACCGTGTGTTTGAGGTGTTCTTCGGTTATTGTGGTTGCATGTTGGTTATTGCAGGTGCATGTGGGTTATTACATGTGCATGTTGCATATTTAGTGTTTAACAATCATATAAGGGTGCATGCAAGAGTATAGAATGTCAACTGCTCAATATTATGAATAATAATGGTTCAAGCACGAAAATACAATAGCCTACTGACAAATAGAGTCTAGACGTTAGTCAGATCTCCTGGATCTGTACTGGAATACAATCAAATAACAAAAATACCCGTGATCATAAGAAGATAGCAGATCTGATGCATGCACGGATAGATCGGCAAAAATGTGCGATTCCGGCGAAATACGGTAACCGATACCAGCTGGAAAACTCGATATGAAGAACCCACCGTCAGAATGTGCTCGAAACTGCTCCAATAGATGCGCCCTGGCCTCTATATTGGGATGGACGTCTGTCGAAACTCGGATCGGACCCCTACGACACTGGATCTGGACCCCTGGGGGGTTTGCGCCCCTCCTGGGACACTGAATGCGCCCCAAAAGATTCCACCGTCGGAATGTGCTGCTATATGGCTCAAAACGATCGTCTCGTCACATGATGAAATGGGTCAGAAGGGTTTGTCCGGATCTGCTCTGGAACATCTGCATGCAACGCCAAATCTCTGTCCAGAATGACTGCGCCCTGAATAGATGGATGAATCGATCTACAAGATTCCACTGTCGGAATCTGATGATATATGGCTCAATGGAAGCGCCCTGGCTGGATCTCTATTGGGTCGGAACGAATCTGCAATCGAGACACAGGTCTATTGTAGATCTCTGAATCCTCAAAATAGCTTGCGCCCTCCTTGACTGAGCTGCGCCCTCCACAATGAATACTCCTGAAATGAACGGTGAAATACCTGGATGGTATCTCCAATGGGCTAGGGTGTGTCTCTCAACACCGAAACTGATCAAGGGTGGTGGTTTCCTCCAGAAATCCACAAAACAGTAAGGTCGGCTCTCCTCCTCCTCTCAGAACTCTCAACATCAAATCATAACAATGCATAATGAGGAATTAGGTCAAATTCCTCCCTTTATATCTTTCCCGATCTAATTCTTCGTTGACCTCACTTAACCTAGGTGCCTTTCCTCCTAAAGTGATTTATTTGTCAATTAAGTCCCCCCCTTAACACCTTTTCATTCTAATTCTTCGTTGACTTAGGCTTAAGTGACTTTTCCTAAGTATTTTGGCTTAATTCATCGTTTAGCCGTTAATCCCTCCTTATTTCTCCATCTTGTTCCCTGTTTGTGCTTGACTATAGTCTACGGGAACATATAGACTACTAAGTCACTCCCTGCTGGCCTACTCTTGGGGACGGGACATCACATTCTTCTCAAGCAAGGAAGAGTAACTATCCTGTCTTCTGAACCTGGACCATTCCCCACCCTGGGCCATTCTTCCGACACTAATCAAAGTGCACCCTGGAGAGAATGTATAAACCCTAAGGAATGCCTGTCCCTGATTGCTGAGCCTGGACCATTCCCCACCCTGGGCCATTCCTCTTACACTAATCAAAGTGCACCCTGGAGAGAATGTATAAACCCTAA
>JASDQU010010971.1:107108-118978 GCA_032191745.1 Picea mariana | reverse complement strand
TTTATGTTTTTGTTGATGGTAAATTCTTAGTCAACATAGAACTCACGTGCATTAATACTATGCGTATAGTTATATAAGCTTAGTTTTGTTTTGTTATATAATTTCTTTAATTTTTTTTTTTTTTAAACCTTATGTTATCAATCCACACGATGCTTTATCATTTATGTGGTGTTTGATTGGTTAATTTTTCGGAAGGTCGTGACTATACGGATGCATTAGCTACTTCAATTATTAATTTTGTATGGACAGATATCATGTCAACGGACGGTACGAATGGTACCAAATGAGACGACGTTTATTTTTTTTATCTTTTTAGTTTCACAATTCACCTTTAGTTCCTTCGATTTCTGTTGTGACCTTTCTCTTACCATCACGACCCTATCCATAGCGGATATTTGGTAGCTTTTTGGATGACGAACAGGCTTCGGTTGTGTACCTAAATGAAAATTCTTAACAAACGGTTGTTGGTGGCCCGATCCAAGAAGACACAACTGTAGCGAGTTATTTCCGTGGACGTCGGCCAGATCTTAGAGCGACGATTTCGACATTCGTATGGTGGCAACAATTAATATATCAAACCCTCTGTGCTAGCTGACAATACTTTTGGATATTCCCACGATGATAATAGTTGGATACTTTAAGGCGTGATCTTTAATGGTTTTATGTAAATGATGCAACTGATGTTATCTACAGCGGCTTGACGACTTGTTAAGACAGAGCCCAATAGACTCTTGAATTCCCAACATCTTGAATTGTTTACTCCCCGATGAAGGATGGATTCAAAGTTTATAATGGATCCGCTCAATGGAAGACAGATCACTCATATTTTTTTTATAGTAAATGGACAAGGGCCAGTAGTGGTCAAGGACTAAACAGTTCAGAGAAACACTAAAAACTGTGTTTGTGGCCAAAAGCCAATAGATACTTTGCCAAGGGCAATGAAGTTTGACCAAAGATCTAGTAATGGAACAATCTTTTCTTAAACAACAATTTTTGTTTTTTGTTTTTTTTTAATCAATTTAACCGTGAAATGGTGGTTGGATTTGCAGTGGATAGTTTTTCAAGAAACTTCTGAGTTTTATATGGCCAACGGCCTGAATTAGTCAGGGACTGAAGTTCTTACGAACTTGAAAATTTGAATGGCCAAAGGCCTAATCGGTGGTCAACGACCAGATTTCTCAGAGAAACTCTGAAACGATGGGGTTGGCCAAAAGCCAGATCAGACAAGATCTGATAAAGAGGGTGGCCAAAGGCCTGATTGGTGGTCAAAGACCAATTTTCTCAGAGAAACTCTGAAATGATGGAGTTGGCTAAAAGCCGGATCAGACAAGGTCTGATAAGGAACTGGCCAAAGGCCGGGATTAGGAAAACAAAGCTCTGATACCAAATGAGATGAACAAAGTTCGCTCACACAAGAATTATCCAAAATATCTGGAATATAGTAACCAAATCCATATGGACAAATATATATGTAATAAGAATGAATAATAAGATATAGATAGATATAATGAGATGATTACAATTGAGAAATGAGGGCTTGTTTATATACCCACGCAGGGGTGCCCTTTACCAATAGTCATGTCCTTTGAGACATGACCTTTCATTATTACTAATTATTATTTATTAACTATTACTATTATTATGTTATGAATATCTATTTATGTATATTTTATGTTCATAACATGTTAGAGTAGTCTGGTTGGAAAAGGTTTATGGAGTACAGTTGTTAAAAAAAAATACTTAAAGGGTATTGATGTGGTGTCGTAGT
Organism: Picea mariana; assembly: GCA_032191745.1. Taxonomy (NCBI): domain Eukaryota; kingdom Viridiplantae; phylum Streptophyta; class Pinopsida; order Pinales; family Pinaceae; genus Picea; species Picea mariana. The sequence continues at coordinate 117,210 of JASDQU010010971.1, read as the reverse complement.
TGCATAATGAAGCACATAGCTTCCCCAGTGCTTCTGATATTTGGAAAAACTATCTGCGAGCTATTCCTCTTATTAAAAAATGGATCACATGGTTGGTTGGAAGTGGTAAAAGGATCATGGTTGTCCTGGACCCTTATATAGGGGGATCCTCGAAGTATAGACTGTTAGATATGTTGATTGGCCATCTCTATGATTTAAATATTTTCACTAAAGCACAGATCACAACTCCATTTCAATTGGAGAACTTGAATCAAACATGGCTTTCATCTGCTAACCTGGGGATCTCGGGTGTTCTCGTGACAGAATGGTTAGATTATCATTCTTCTTTGTGCAACAATGGCATATTACTGTCAAACTTAAATGATAAGATAGTGTGGTCCCAGAACCAAAAATTTGGAGATGTTACTGCAAGCTCAGCCTATGGTGCGATGGTCTATCAATTCATAGAAACTATAGATGGTGGTATAAGGTAATTTGGAAAATTAAGGTTCTTGAAAAAATCATCATTTTCATGTGGTTGTGTTTGATAGATCATGTCCTCACAGGAGTAAATTTTAGGAAGCATGGGGGAATAGGGCCATCAGTATGCATTTTATGCTTGAAAAATGAGGAATCAGCTAATCATTTGTTTGTCCATTGTGATTTCGCACAATATGTTTGGAAATTCATTCTGAAGATGAGGGTAATTGGGTCTTGGGACAGATCTTCTTTGCAGGAAAATTTGTTGGTTTGGTTTGTTTCTTTCCCACATTTGAGACACTTTCCTTTTCTGATTCTATGGGGTATTTGGAAATATCGAAACAAAATTTTGTATGAAGATAGGATAAGGAGTGATGACTATACAATCTCGCATATCCTTTTGGATATCAATGAACATACAGTTAGCAATGAAGTTGACAGAATGGATTACATATTAAATTCAATCTTCTTTGGTAATACTCCTATAGGTTTTTTTGATGGGGAAAAAACTGGGGGCTTATGTGGGATAGGTATTTTTATTAAACTCAATGTCTCACATGTTTATAAAGGATATTTTGTTGGTGGAAAATGGAATAACATCAAGGCAGAAATCATGGGTCTTTGGGGGCTTTTGAGTCTGGCCAAAAAAATTCACATTGATTCCATCATGGTTGCTCGTGACTCCAAAATGGTGCTATATTGGATATCCAACAAATCTAATCTCGACATTCTTTCCCTCAACTCTTGGAAGACGAATATTATAAGGCTTCATGACATGTTTTCTGGCATCAACTTTATGCATGTTCATAGGAAATTCAACAAGGAAGTTGATATATTATCAAAGAAAGCTTTGTCATCTCCAGGGTGGCTCTTTGTAGAGGATATTTTTGAGGGATCAGTGACCAAAATTGATCATTTCCATATGTTCTAATTCTTTTAGAACATTTTTGTTATAGACATTATTATGCAGAATTATATATTTTTGGCAATTAGAATAATGTTCTATTTGAAGACAATTTGAATATTTTGCAATATGTTAGTATTTTGGATATTTGTATAAGGTGAATATGTGCCTACAAGAAATATTTATGAATATCTCTATGTATGAGGAAGTTCCTCTTGGTTCAGTAATGAATAACAGTGGAACTCCTTTTTTTTGTGAAAAAACATTGACATAATCCATATTCAAAAAATTTATTGCAATTATTATATTAAACACTAACCAATAAATAAGGGAAAACAATAGATATAACCAGCAATGATTGAGTTTTAAACTTTATAAAAGACTCAAGTACATTAAACACAAACTCAAGGAGTGGAACAAGGAAATTTTTGGAAACATAAACCAAGAAAAAAAAATATCGAGGATAGAATGAGGATACTCCAAGAACTCTGCATAGACGAGGGTTACATAGAGGATCAGAAAAGAGAAGAGATCCAAATGACCCAGGAATGGGAAGGAAGATGTTGGCAGGAAGAAACTCTATGGCACCAAAAGTCCAGAATCAGGCGACTAAAGGAAGGGAAGAGAAATACCAAGTTTTTTCATAGAACAACCATTGCAAGACAAACCCACAACAAAATCCTGAAAATTAGGGATCATGATGGGATCAAAAGAGAATCCCACAAGGAAATTGAAAATGCACTGGTCAATCACTTCAAGGGGATAGCCAAGGAACCCAATCAAGACAGAACTGAGGCCATACAAAGGATAATTCAACACATCCCCAGGGTGGTCACCGAGGCACAAAATATCAATCTAAACAAACCCATAAAAAAGGAGGAAATCGACCAAGTGGTCTAGGAGATTCCTAATGGAAAGGCCCCAGGTCCAAATGGTTTCACAGTGGAATTTTTCAAATCCTACTGGGAAGTGGTTAAACATGACGTTTATGGAGTGGTGGAAGACTCTAGACGCTCGACCTCCATCTTGAAAGCGTTAAATTCCATAATGATCACTCTAATCCAAAAAGAAAACGAAGCAAGGACCCCAGATCGCTACAGGCCTATAGCTTTATGCAATGTAGTTTACAAGATAATCTCCAAAGTCATAGCCAATTGATTAAAACCTCTCCTACCCACACTGATTTCACAAGAACAGGTGGGTTTCGTAGAAGGAAGACAAATATTGGACAACATCATCCATGCCCATGAGCTTATACACATGATGAAAAGCCAAAGGAGAAGGGGGATGATAATCCAACTTGACCTGGAGAAGGCTTACGACAAAACTAGTTGACACTATATGGCCAAGACGCTAGAAGCCTTTGGGTTTGAACAATACTGGATCAACTAGATTGTCAATCTAGTCTCAATGACAAGCTACTCTCTTCTAATCAATGTATCCCTAAAAAAACCCTTCTAGCCTTCGAGAGGCATTATACAAGGAGACTCACTATCCCCCTTCTTGTTCATTCTGATGATGGAAGGGCTCAACAGAAGCATAAAAAGTGCAATTGCAGGAGGATAACTAAAAGGCATCAAACCTTTCAAATAATGCCCAACCTCAACACACCAATAGTTCTTTGATGACACCCTACTCCATGGCACACCCATGGTCAAGGAAGCAAAAACCTACAAAAGAATCTTAGAAGACTTTGGGGAAGCCTCAGGGGCGAAGATCAACCATTCCAAATCCATGATCTATTTCTTTAACACTAATCCTGCAATTCAAAGAAACCTATCCAACATTCTGGGGTTTGAACGCAAAATGCTCCCAATGAAATACTTGGGAATCCCCCTGATGGACAGAGCATGAAAAATGGAAATGTGGGAAGGAGTGATCAACAAACTGTAGGAGAGGGTAAAAGATTGGACTTACAGAGCTCTCAACCTGGAAGGGAGGCTTATCCTCACCAAAGTGGTTCTACAAGCAATTACGAAGTATATGATGTCAATGTTTCCCACTCCCAAAGGAATACTACAAAAGATAAGAACCATTCAAAGATATTTCCTATGGCGAGGTGCGAAAAATAAAAAGAAATGGGCCTTGCTATCCTGGGAGAAGGTATGCAGACCAAAAGGCAAAGAAGGCCTAGGGTTACAAGACCCATAAGTAACCAAGGAAGCCTATGGGGCAAAACTCTAGTGGAGATGGGTCAAGGACAAATCAGTACTATGGGCAAGCCTCTAAAAGGCCAAGTATGCCCCAAACATCAACGATCAAGATCGAATTTGATTCATGGGCACAAGGGAGGGATCAACCATTTGGAATATATCTCGGCACAACAAGAACTGGATCCATAAACACAGCTTCTAGGAAGTCAGGAATGGTCAAACAACCAGATTCTGGGAGGACGCATGGCAACAGGAACCCATAATGGAAAATCCAGACAAGGAGGAGCTACAACAGGAAATGACAGTGCAAGGAAAGACAAAAATCCATCACTACTTGAAGAAAATAAATGATAGTGACAGATGGAGGACATGGGACAAACTCAACCCACAAAATAGAGACTGTATCACAACTCTAACGAAAGAGGTGTGTTACAGGTGAATCCTCCTACAGACAAGTGGATTCCCTCTTGGTCTCTAGACTCCTAAGGCCAAGACAGAAAAGTGATTAACATGGACACTGACATCCTTTTAGATCTAATCAAGCTAATATACGAAGGAGAAGAATAAAGATATGTACCTTGTTAATGATGTTTTTCCTTTTGAAATTTAAGTTGAGCTTCGATCTTGAGCTCCTTGATAGGTCCTATAGAAAAAATGAGGATACAATGGACTTTCTATTCTACTGATATTAGCTCAAACATAGATCTATCTACTGAAGACAAACTCATGTGGAACCAAACATACTTTTGAAAGAAACAGGCCAAGCATTGATATATTAATAAGAACAAGTAAATTCACTTACAATCCTTTGATGAAGGTGCAACAGCTTCTTTCAGTTCTCCTTGTCCAACCCCTTTGCTCAAGTAATCTACACTGATTGCTTTGATGACATCTCACTCATGAGATCATAAGTTTGGTGTAATTCTCAATCTCGATATCCTCCTTCTACCATGAGGAGGCCTCCTTATATAGGCTTGGAGAGGCCTAACCACTTGAGAGATATTTGGGATAAGCTGAGGATTCCTCTCCTTCGGTTGTGGATCTTCCCTAAGATCATGCCTTGACCCAAGATTCAAACCCAACTACCTTCAGATATTGAGGGGATTGTTCCCTGATTTCCTCTAACAAACCAAATTTCGCCCAAAAAAGGGCAATGCTCCCTCAAAAGGGGCACAAAGCATTGGAACGATCCCCTAGAAGAGGGTACAGAGCACCAACGCTCCCTAACAGTGGGTAGGAGAGCATTCCCTTCCAAAAATGATATTTTAGTGGTTTTCTCAGTGGTAAAAGGCTTGTACTCCTCTGCCAATTGATTTATCTTCTTCAAAACTATTCTTTGAGGTGTCTTAGTGTCCTCATGATGTTGTTAGAGAGACGACACATGCAGTATGATGTTTACGACACTTGCTACACTTGCGACCAATATGTGACACTTGCAATAGTTATAATGATGACACTAGACATCATTGCAATGAGTAATTTTGATGTGTAACAGATTCCCCCCCAAAGTGCAAAGTCAGAAGATGATGATGAATGAAGTACTTTGTATAATTTTTTGAGCAAGGGTATGGACGCAGAGAAATAAAAAAAAGCTGCACACAACCATCAAAAAAATATTATGACATGTTTCAAACCCAAGGCAGGCATACCTATGCTTGAGTGATAAAGAATTTTTCAGGTATAGCCGCCATAGAATACACTGCAGATCCATAATGATACTGATAAAAGGTATAGCCACCGAAGATACAATGTGGATCTATACACCTATGACCTGAACTGATCGTAGCCACAAATAATACACAGTGTGTCTACAAGACGACAAGACATAACCATGACCAATACAAAGTGGATCTATGTAACAGTGTATGTGCCATAGTTCAAAAAACTCCTTCGCAACCTGGGCAAAGTATATATAAGAGTGATAACTAAACCTAGGGTCTTCTTACTGATCCTGATGTAGTACGAATCTAACCATGTGAATAGATGTCCTGATGTCGAACATGGTAGAAACCACTTGATTACCGGTCAATGAGGTAAACCGTTAACAAGTGCGGGGGAGATCACCATTGATGCCAATGATTCCCAAGGTACTCTAGCACATTCTAATGAAGGTGAATGGATGAGATGAATTCAAACATCCGTGGAATCATCTGATCAGAGGTAAATGATGTAAACTCACTATGAGATGTGAGGAGGCTTGCCATTGAGGCATGCAGGTCCCAAAGTACTAACTGGTTTCTAAGTCTAGCTCATGGATAATGTGTTTAAGTCGACAGGAATAGACTCGTTGAAGGAGTGCCTTGATGTATCACCCATCAATGACATGAAACAGACACAGAGATGTAATTGGTGGATCAAATGAACATGGATTGACACGGGTATTGAAACAGGATATTTGTGATGAATGACTCTCGAGGCAGATACTTCCCTTGAACATTGAGGCACAACAACAAAAATGTGACATGGACCAAAACTTGATGATGCAGTGGATGCTGTGACTTTCATCAGGTGACCCAAAGGAGTAAAACAAACTCAGAGGATTGGCTCAGTGTAGAGGTTCAATAGATTAAAATGCGTGCAAAGACAAAGTGTCGTTTTCAAGGGCGATCATAAGAGTTACTGGTAGTGTTCTCAAAAACTGCTTGGCTTGCTTCTTTCAATTTTTCCCCCATCTAGATAGACAAGTACCTCTTTTTAATTTAACGAGATCGAGGAGGGTAACACATGCTCGATATGAATCACCTTTGGTAAGTCCCTCTTCCTTTGTTTAGCAAACTGGAAGAAGTAAGGGTTTGGTCCCGTATGGGCCCTTCAATGTATGATTGTTTAACAAGTTCAGAGAAGGTAAACTCTGTGGTTTTTCATATTTAGAGAGTTTGAAAACAACTTAAAGATGACTCCAATGTTGTCCTTTTTCATAATTTTAGTCTTGCGAGGCCGAAAAAGAGATAAATTATCACTCGGAAGACGCCCTTTCAAACCTTTTAACCAGTGGGAAAGGAAGCAAAGTCACTCGACAATATTTTCATGTTTAGAGAGTCTGAAAAGAGTTTAAAGAAGACTCGAGGGAGTGTTCCTTTTTAGTTTATCCATGCAGGTTCGAAAAAGAGATAAAAGTTTTCCCGACGCATTCTCATGTGTTTGATCTTGAGAACAAACAAAGACTATGCTCATGAAGGTGACAAGATAAAATAAACAAACCCGCTTCAAAACCTGCCAATAATGTCAAAACAACATTCCAGGGGATTAATAAGCCTCCAAATATTTCTCAAAAACCCAAAAATAACTATATCATATGTGAAAATGAAATGTATAATAGTAAAAAGGGGTAAAAATGTCATTTACCATTTCATTTATGCAAAGATTTGTAGCATTGGAGAATTTGTGTTTTGGAGCTGAATCTTGAATTGTTCGGTGTCAGAGCTACGGTCAATCATTTTCCTCACCGTTTGGACCAGGTTAGCATTATTTTTCCTCTCTTTATTTTACATTATTCATATTTTGTTTTAAGGCACTAAAAAATTATAAAAAATGATGCCTTGGGTCAACCCAAGCACTCAACAAGCTCGGTGCTCCTCTAAAAATCGTGGGTAAGTGTTGGGTGGCTTGGAAAACACCCATCTTAACCAATAAAATGTGCGCCAACGCTCTGATGTGGTGGCTATGGGGGCGCTTCCTCAAAAACCCACAAGAAAAATGCCCAAAAATGGCTCACACGTGCTCAATATGTGAGGAGAGCGTTTTGAGTTTTTGAACATTTTAAATGGCTAATGTAAGGGTGGATTGATGCCCTGATGTTCATGTGAAGAGGGCATTGTTCTTTTGCAAGAACAAACAATCATTTTTTTTTTTAAGTTTTTAAAATTGCCAAAAATTCGTCGAAATCATGATTTAATGAATTTTGTTGTCAATTGCAGGTGACTTCGACAACATGCTTGAGTGGAAAGAAAGAGAACACGAGCTCGATGATGTGGCCACTCTACAAAGTCCCCGATTGAGAACCACGTTGAGGAATTGCGGTCTCCTCAAATATTTCAAAATGCAAAAGATGAAGAAGGAGATTCTTCTTCTCGAATACATGATTGTGTTGTGGAACGTTGCAGAGAAAGGGTTCCAGATAGGGATGCAGCTTCTGACCATTGAGTTGGAGGACGTATATTTCATAACCGGTCTTTCGAAGAGAGGGGTTCCTATAGCTTTATTTAGGCAGAGAGCACTTATTGCACTTGTGGATGAGTATCTGGCAAACCATTGTGTCCTGGGTGTGAGACTAGTGGGAGGTAGGATTGCAATCAAAGATATTAGAGACTTACCTCTTCGATCCATCCTGTTTTCCATGACAAGTATAGTGGGAAGTACGAGTGCTCACCAAGTTTCAAGATCATAGGTGGCCTATGGTTTAAAGTGTTTAGAGCCAACACTGTTTAAATGGAGTGCAAGGTTTCTTCACCATGTGAAGGAACAAATTACGAGATGCAGAGTAGGTCAGCAGAAGCAGTTCAGATATGGTTCATTCTTGGTTTAGTTCTTTTTAGAGCGCATTCCCCAGATGCAACCTCAGATTGCATTAGCAGTGCATCCAGTGGGAGAACCACGTATGGAACGATGGACAAGCATGTCCCCAAGACTAAGTTCAGATTCACCAGTGGTTTCTTCGCTTGGTTGAGATGCCAATTGATTGTGATAGAAGACTTTCCATATTCGGAGTAGATTTATGAGGAAGCATGGAATTGGTTCTTCCAGTAGGAGAGGATTGGGATGCATCAGGTAAGAAACCAAAAATGATCTTGTCAAGTTTTTTTATTTTAAAACATTATATTATTTTTTTTGGGTACATAGAAGAGTCTTTAATAGATGTAGTCATTTCATCGTGCAAATAGGGGAGCAACACGTCTAGTAGATATGCCGGCATTGGGGCATCGTGGAGATGCTCAGATTGTAGTTGATCAGGGGGTAGCAACAGCAGGTTGAAAGAAACCTCCAAGGCATCACCAGAGGTATCCCTGCTCTTAGGAGGCAGGAAGTGACGTTACATCTACAGAGACACATTGTGGGGGTGTCTGAGAGTCTTAAGTCTCTACTGAGGCGATTAGCCCGTACAGTAATGTGTTACTTAGAGCATAATGTAATGCAGGAAGATTATAATTCTTCCTGGCAATTAGTCTGTATGACGATACTTATGGGTGTGACCCACATTTTGCCTATCTATGTACCAATTTTGATGTAATCAAACATTTTTAGTCATGCCGTATATAGATACATTTCCGATTTTTTACAGTGCCAAATGATTTTCAAATGATGTCTTTTATGTGATGTGTTTTAATTTACATGATGAAATGTGATGTAATTCATTTCCTTTATGAAAACTTATCTATGTGTGAGATATCTATCCATAATGTAATTTTCTAATGAATCCGAAATGGTATTAAGTTCTCTTGGTATGTGTTGATATTCGATGAAATAAAACATTCATTCAAGACTACGAACTCGTAGATGGAGACGTAGTAGGATATGATTGTGAATAGCATAGATACGATTGAGTTGACAGACCATGAGTTGAGAGTACAGAGTGACAATTATGAGAGAAATGCCTAGGGAGGATTTTTCGGTTAAAAGTCCAATGACAACATGATATTCTACCGTGTTGTTAGTTGTCTGATATTCTACCATGCGATTCTGCAAATGTGAACTGTCTGATATGAAGAACACTTTGGGAGATATCAGAACCGTCAGATCATGTTTAGTGGAAGGACAGAGTAAACCACAAAAGTACCAAAATAAACGTAAGTCATTTGATCTGAGGAAACACTTCGGGAGATATCCTGACCATCATATTGAGGAAAGTAGAAGGATAGGATAAGCAAGGCCAAAGGCCTGAAATCTCGAATAGTCGAATTCCCGATAGTCATTGGATCGTGTTAAGCCTTTTCGGATTAAAGAATGACCATTGGATGAAGTCAAGTCACTCGAGGTTTACACTTCAGGAGAACTGGGAAGTGGAGAAATCAGATTACACGAAGTCCCAAAGGTCGAAGTTCCAAATTCATTCTCAATCGTCGATCTAAGATACATTTCGGGAGTTAGGAAAACCGTTAGATCCAGGAGAAGAATATGTGCCACATTGGGAGATCTATGTCAATATACCACGTCATCAAGGACACATCGTGTAATTAGATGATGAAAAGTGTCAAGGTCCCATAGGTACTTTAAGCATACGTAAGCCACACATCTAGGTGACACGTGGAAGCCACTCAGGAAGTGCCATGTCAACAAATAACATCATTCTGAGAGTTTTTACTTTGGGATTTTCACCACCAGCAAATTCCCTAAGTCCCAAAGTCTCAAAGGTCGAAGTCCCAAAGTGGACATGAATCATCCGATATGAAGAATGCTATTGAAAAATACTGAGAGGGGGGGGGTGAATCAGTATTTGAGCTATCAATCGATTTTTAACTTTTCTTTCACTGAAAAATCTTAGTCTACTTTATAGAGATCAATTGTTGTATATTCTTATGAAAAAAGTAGTGCATCCAGAGATCTTATTATGGGTTTCTTCATTCATCAGATGTCTCTTAAATAGTAATTC
>JASDQU010010971.1:85129-100634 GCA_032191745.1 Picea mariana | reverse complement strand
CGAGACCCAACTTTCTATACTCGGACCTCGTCGGGGACATGCACTGAAAAAAACAATCAAGAGCAACCTGCTCTGATACCACTGATCCAGATTATTTTCGGCATGAAATGAGAGCAGAGATATAATAAAGAAATGCACAGAGATATCACATATATCCAGTAATATAACATAAATATATCAGAGATGCAACCATAAAAACAGAGATACAATAATACACGATTTCTATTAATGAAAGAAATGTAAAGAGACTGTAAAAATACAGAGTGAAAGACTCGCTAGAATGGTGGCAGCTTATCTCTGAGAAGAGATGTAATGGCTACTCGCATTCACAAGAACATGATTACAATGAGGCTCTAGAGGCCTTTTTACAATAAACAGGAATGCCAAAATTCCTAGACATACAAAAAACTAACCCTAGGAGATGAGGCGCCAAAAGTCATGTGGGCCCCGTTTGGGTAAGTTAGTACATCAACTTCCCGGGGTCGTAACTTTTGCATACGATCTCTGTTTTAGTAATATGATAGCTCGTTGGAAAGGTATCGTTGAGGAGATTCATTTTTGGGGCTCAATCATGCCTTTGACTATCATGGATAACCTAGATCTAAAAAAAAAAAACTTCATTTAGGCCCTCAAAATGGCCCCGGAAGTTAAAACCTGCTAAAAATATTAAATTGCCAAAATTGCCAGAAAACTGTTTTGAGATAGTCGAAAAAGGTGGGTGGCCACCGATATCCACCTGGATCATTTGTATTCCAAAATGCTCCACGAGGGAGAATTTTCTACACGATAAACATAGTGGAGGATTGGCCAGACATTTCGGTCACGACAAGACGTTCGCAAAATTGAATGAGTCATATTTTTGGCTGGGAATGAGAGTAGACGTCAAGAGATTCATGGACAGATGTAGAATTTGCCAGCATTCGAAGGGAAAGAGACAAAATGTAGGATTTTATCAACCATTGCCAATACCTAAGAGGCCGTGGGATGCAGTCAGCATGGATTTCATATTGGGGTTGCCAAGAACACAAAGAGGGTTTGACTCAATCTTTGTGGTAGTGGATAGATTTTCCAAAATGGCACACTTCATACCATGTTAGAAAACCAGTGACGCAACTCACATTGCGAATCTATTTTTCAAAGAAGTAATTCGACTTCACAGCTTACCAAGGAGCATAGTTTCAGATCGAGACACTAAGTTCGTGGGACACTTCTGGAGAACCTTATGGAAAAAGTTGGGAACAAATTTATCATTCAGTTCAACTTATCATCCTCAGACAGATGGACAGACAGAAGTCGTGAACCGGAGTTTGGGAGACTTGCTGAGGAGCTTGGTCACAGAACACAACAACCAGTAGGACAACATATTACCACAGACAAAATTTGCTTATAATGATTCAATCAACAGAAGCACATGACAAAGTCCATTTCAAATTGTTTATGGCATGCAGCCAAGAGGAATTTCTGAACTGAGGGGTTTAGAATAGATTGCGACTAGGAGCGCTAGTGCAAAAGATTTCGCAAAAGCGATGAAAGAACTTCACAGCCAGGTGAAGGAGCATTTACAGAACTTAAGCCAAGAGTATAAGCACAGAGTAGATCAACAAAGGAGACAACTTCAATTTGAGGTTGGTGATTTGATTCTGGCACATCTGAGAAAGGAAAGGTTCTCGAAGGGGACATATAACAAATTGAAGATGAAGAAGATTGGACCATGTAAGGTCTTGAAGAAATTTGAGGCAAATGCTTATGAGATTGAATTACCCGATGGGATTGAAATTTCTCCAATATTCAATGTCTCAGATTTGTACCCATACAAAACTGAGGAAACAGGAACAAGTGATGAACAACCAGAGGTCCAATGGACAAAGCAGATGCCTGTTGCAGAGAAGCCACAGATGGAAAGCATACTAGACAAAAGAGTTAGCAAGAAGACTAGAAAAACAATACTTTGAATACTTGGTCAAGTGGAAAGGACATCCAGTTGAAGATGCCAGCTGGGAGAATGAAGAAGAGATTCAGAAGCATGGACAGACCGTGTGAGAGCTCATGGACAGGAGCCCATGAAAATTTTCAAGTGAGGGAGTATGATGCAAGAGCATCGCCAACGTCAAGCAAGCGTAGGACAAGCACCAACATATTTTAGACACAGGATAAATTGTTTAAAAACTTTTTGAAAATGGATGCACCAAACATAAATGTAATAGTTAAGGAGAGGCGTACTTATAGATTGTAATCAGACCTTGAGCGGCCCGCTCTCGTCTGAAGGACTAAGAAGGCATTTATGTTAGTAGGTAGCTTTGAATTCTCATATTAGACAGTTTTAGGAGTGGAGGGAAAACGGATATAGACACCCTCACTGTAGTGTTGTATGATAGTGAAGAACATTACCAAGAGAAGAGAATACAGAGCTGGAATAGAGAACTATGTTTGAAAAAAAAACACCCATGTACAGATATTTGAGTTAATAGAAGAAGTCTTAATTTAGATTCATGGTGTTGTATTTGTTTCTTGTATATGTATGTTGAATGGTATGTTCATGGTTTCACTCTTTTTGTTATACATTTGTTTTCTATGCTATGTATGAATGATTTCAAGATTATGTTTGAAGTCCGAGAGAGAAAGAGCTAGGAAATGAGTTTCAATTGTTTCTCTATCTGAGTAAGAGTTCCTGCAAGGAGTGCAGTTGAATTGTCCGCAAGGAGTGCATTGACAAAAGGGTTCAGAGGTTTTGTCTCTAAAATCTTAGATAGGTTAGCTTTTGTTCTCATTTCCTCTGAAGGGAAGATTTGACATAGGAGTCGTGCAAGGTGTGCACATACCAAGCTTGAATCCAGGGTTTGAAACCTGAGAACCTATTGAAGGACTATTGCTGCAAGGAGTGCGTGGAGTCGAAGGGGTTCAACACTGAAGTGGTTGAAGTTTTTCCGGAAGGAGTGTGTGTAGGGGTTTCTCGAAAGACTCAAAGTCGTGGAAAACCTCAGAAGGGTTAAAACTTGTGAAGTCGTCAAAGTAAAGAGACGAACAGTCAAAATTCTTCATAGAGAATTTGCGAAATCCCACCAGCCGTTTGATCTGAGAGAGAAGGAAAGAGGTTACGACTGTTTCCAGGGTTCAAGCTTAGGATATCATGAGCCCTTGGATCCTTACTTAGATACTTGTCAGTCATGGGATCTGACGGGAGTTGCACGAGGGTTAAACTCTCGCAAGCAGAGTGAAGTTCCCTAAAGATGTCGAGATATCGGGGGTTCGGAATTTAGGGTATCGGAAGTCTCAAGGATAGAATATCAGGTCACTTCATAGTGAAAATATCAATTTTGATCTGGATCATCCATCTGTTGAGACACATGGCGAAGATCAAGAACCCGTCAGTATTTCGGATACCGGGGTTTTGAGTTGACAGAGAAACTGCGACATTGGGGAATCGCAAGTCGTGAAATCCCGAGACTAGATCTGGACCGTCTGTCAGTTGAGACACATGGCGACGATTAAGAACCCATCGACATTTTGCATGTTGAGATTTTGGAGTTCTAGAGGAAAGGAGGACATCGGCATTAGATTTTGCGAAATGATCAAGGACTGTCTATCATTGGAGTACGCGTGGCGGAAATCCGAGAATTTGGGAAAAAATTCCAATAGGAGAGTCCATCGGCATTTCGGGATTCGGCATTTCGCTAATCCTGAAGACAGGAAACACGCACATTTCGGAACCATGAAGTCTGAAACCCTGACAAGGTGGAAATCTCCATTGTGGGGCCAGCTGACGTCATTTCATCATATAGGAGGTCGGGAATCGGAACTTCGGGAGTTTCGAGGGAAAGAACCCATAGGCATTTCAGTGTTTCAAAACCCGAAATCGCGAAGCGACGAGGACCGTCCATCTTGAGGGGACACATGGAAATAATCTAGGAGTTCGGGGAAAATCCCGAAAGACAAGGTCATTTCGGCACTTCAGGTATCGGCAATTCAGGAGTCGAGAGACCAACAGGATGAGCGCTTGAGTCGCGAAAACTCGAAAGGGATTGTGGTCATATAAGGGGAGGTCATGTGGACCAAAGGTATAGCCCAGGGGGCTAACTGAAGTTAAAAGCCATTTCGGAAAATCTGCATATTAGAGATCAGGGGATCGAGAAGACTGAGGTTCTCGACAACGGGAATCACGAAACCTCGAAACCCAAAATTTCTGTTGGGAAGAGATCAGGTATGCACAGAAGTTGTGACAGGGGAAAAGGAAGGACTTGTGAATCGGGTTTTTAATAGAGATTCTAGTGAGGAATCGAAAGAGACACTTCGAATCTAAGGTGAAATTAGAACGATCCATTAAGACTGGGAGGTCAGCGCAGATACTATGGCCGAGGCAGGGGCATAGTAGGCGTCAAATCATCATCAAATTCTTGGAAAGGAAAATAACTTACCCTGTTTACTTCTTCTTGTGCAGGAGCTTCTAGAATTTGGATAAATTCATTAAATGGAAGAGCATGCATCATTGTCTCGTCCTCATAACTTGTCTCTTTGACTTCATAATAAGGAGGATCTGTCTTTTCCAAGGATCCCCTTTCTTCTTCCCCTTCTGAACCATAGAATAAGGTATCATCAAAAACTTGGAAGGGAAAATGACTAACCTCATCCTCTTCTTTCTGTGCAGGAGGAATAGGATCTTATATGGCTTCATCAGAGGGAGGAGCACACATTAATACTTCATCATCATGTTTGATATATTTAGGCTGTCACTCTTCAACCAGGTCTTCATTATCTTCGGTAGAAGCATGCATAAATTCTTTCTCTTCCTCATGGGATTGAAAACCTTCATTAGGATCCTTCTCCTCAACTTCTTGTTGGTCGATGACTTGTTCCCTTATTTCCTAGAATTTACTAACAAATATTTCAAGGGAGACTAGTATTTCTAGACTAAGAGCGCCTGAGGAATCTTTGGGGTCATCAACTTTAGTTTTTGGAGTAAAAAGGTGTTCTATCTTGAACAAGGAGATATTTTCCTCGATTTGTATAGCTGTGTGATAAGCTTCTTGGATTGTTCTTGGCCTCTTTTTACTGAGGATAAACCCTAAATGCACTGAGAGTGCATTGGTATAGAGGTCAGAGAGTTAATTTTCTTTAGGGTGATGGTAGTGAATTCCCTAACAGTCTCACTCTAAGTTTGTTTCATGTGTTCAATTCTTTTAATCAACATGTGGATATCTTCTATTTTAATATTCCACCTTTTGAGAAAGGTTTCTTCTAATTGGTCCATAGATGTAATGCTGGCATCAAGCATATTGCCATACCATTTCCTAGCATTGCCATGAAGAGTGGCAGATAAAAGTTTCTTCGTTAAATCTTCAACATCATCACTAATAGGGTGGAGTTGAAAGAAAGCCCAAAAATTATCCATGTGATCTTCGGATATAACCCCGTCATTACCAGTGAATCTAGGGAGCCATGTTCATACCTCGGGGGCATTTGTCTAGGGTAACTCGAAATTTTACTCATATCCAAGGGTTTAAAATTTCCTAGGTCCCATTGAGAAGCCATGTTTGGATTTTTCATCAGTGGAGTCACCAGATAATCCTTCTAGGGATCATCAAAGAGAAAAGAGGGAATCACCCTCAATGGAGTCGCTGGGTAAGCTTTGTGAAGTTAAGGATTTTCATAAACGCTTACCAAAAAAGTGTCCTTCGAGGAATATTGACTCAGTGTTCCCCAACAATGTATCCAAAATGTTATCGTAAAATTTGTACTTGCCCAAAATCCCAAGGCAAGTGGGTAGACAATTGGCGTAACTGGAAATAACCTATCACTGTCACCTTAATAGGAGATCCCTTTTTATTTAGGAGTATGTCAAGAATACCCCAGGGGAGACGTCCCCAGTGACCTGGGGGGTTTGACAAGACTAAGGAAAGCAATCACAAGGAAACCCTTCCCCCCTCACAAATCACTCAAATCAAAGGGTTCTTTATTTCTTATAGAGATGAAGCAAATAATAATATTGTGTACCTGCCCAAAACAAGACAACAAGGAAAAAAGGGGCACTTTCCAAGTACAAAAATGATGTTAGTGATTCATAAGACAATGAACCTTCAAAAAATAAGCTAGCTGATATGAATTTGAAGCAATGCAACAATTGATAACAACAATTAATATTTTATAACAACCACAATAATTATGCCTCGAATGTGCTTGAAAACAACAAGAAGAAATAGCTTTAACCTAGCTGATTGATAAAAGCTTGTCACAAGCAAGTTTGACAATGTATAGCTAGCAAAATAGGTCACTTTTGCAGAGAATTCGATGCAGTTATATGGCTATAGCAATATTTTGCAACAAAAATAAATTCAAATGGTCAAAATTGCAAAAAAACACCATACAAAGTTATCACTTACCTAGTAGATTGACTAGCAATTATCACAATTGAGTTTTGAATGGTTTTAGTGCAAGTTATGTAGGAAAATATATCAAATCAATGTATGTTTGTATGGCTGTAGCAATGTTTTGCTACAACAAAAAGTTAGGTTGGGAGTTAGTCTAATTTAGGGTTAGCAAATGTTAGTAAAGACTTCAAGGATAAAAGTATGAGTATTTGTTTGATCAATCAACACTTGTAGATGGTAGTCTAGTGCCTTTCTAGGGTAAATGGAGTCACTAATGGAAACAAAAAATATTAGAGGAAAGATATAAATGATAAAGATATGTCAAAGGGATGGAAAGGATAAGAAAGGTGTTGGTATCCCAAGGCCTCAAAAATCTACCTCCAAGAGATAATTGCTAGAAAGTAACAAGGGTTAGGCCCTAGCGATTTCTCCTTTCCTTGAACAAATTATAATAAAATATGAAATTGGGAATGGAAGTAGGGTTAATAGAGTGATACAATGGTATGGCTCTAGTATCTACTTCAAGATAGGTTACTTTCAAAAAATTTTAGCACATGGAAGACTATAGGGAAAAAAATAATAACATATGTCTTTCCCCTAGGGTTTCAAGCAAGCAATTTCATAATCTTAGACATGAAACAAGTAAAATTAACCATAGGAATTCATTCACAATAAATAAATTCATATTTTCCACTTACTTCACCAAGAATAATCAATCCAAAACCCTAGTTGAAGATCCTCCACATGAAAATTGCCGAAGTACACCAAGAAATGCCTCCTCTAAGAAGTGCACACCACTAAATTTCAGCCAATAAATCCTAAATAAGGTCGAATTTCAGACCACCACTTGTGTGATGAGTGAATGATGAAAAAATATGAGAGTTTATCTCTTATTTATACAATATCAAGGACCTTTAATTATGTTTTAGGTCATAAAAGGCCGACATGGCCAAATTACATCAAAAATCTAGTTTTTACATAAATTCAACAATTAAACCCTAATTTCACTTTTATAGATCATGTCATTCCCCTCTAGGGTGAGGTTAGACCCCCATCATGGAATGCTAGGCCTCAAATGCAAAACATTGGGCCTCCAGAGGACTCAAATGCTTCCACACGTACCAACTAACACCAAACCATCCTCATAAATGCCAAACCCTAACTGGGTGATGTCAAGGGTTAGCATGATGACATCATGGGCCTTCAAGGGACAATTTCATGGTGGAAGGGAAATATCCCCCTAGGTCTAGGCCTACCAGAGTGTCTCAGGGAAAATGTCCTTCTTTCTTCCTAGTTCCATCCTCTAGTGTCTCTCTGCCCCTGGTTGGGGTCACAACATCCATCTGGTGGGATTTTAGCCCCATGGAGGTCCAAGCTAATCATCTCCCCATATGTACCTGTCCACCGGGCATGGTCCTGCAACAAAAAAAAGTATTCCCTCCATGGGCTCATAAGTCATAGGGATCATAGAAATGTCAATCACATCCAATAATCAAATTACCCAAACATGTGCATCAAACTCCCCTTTACCCAAACAAATTCTCAAAGATGTTATGTAGCTTAACAAGTCAGGTTTGGAGAGGGTCTCATAATGTCTTATTGGGATAATAATCCTTAATTTTTGGGGTGTTTCCTAGATGAATACCAATCTAGATCACGTAAGTGTGTGAAATGGTGCAGGGGGAAAGTTTTGGCAAAGGGTGAGGTGATAACAAGGAAATGTAGGTCTTTCTTGTGTGTTCCTCTGTAGAGGGAGAGCTACATTTTGTCATGGATTCCATTGTTTCCCATCCCATTCAATTCCTTTTATTCTTTATCTTATTTCTTTTTCTTTTCAAGTGAATAGTTAGGGATACTGTCCTGGTATGGTGACCAGTGGTGACAACGTTACCCACAATAAGTTCGCAAAACTGAGAAGGATGGCTCGTGATGAGACCCCCTTTCTCTTGGCCATGCCATTGAGAGCCATTAACCTTGTTTGGTGACCATATATATGGTAGTGTCATACCGCTACATGCCCATGGAACTAATAGGCCGACTCATGATGAGGCCTCCCATCCACCAACTAGACCTTGAGTTTTATTTTATCTTACGTGTTCCCTTTTTTACTGAGAAGAATTTTATTGCTTTCTCAGGAATCCCTAGGTGAAGCATCTCAAAGGTTTTAATTTTTATTTTAACTCTTGCCAACTACTTTTACCCTCTAGGCCTTTAGCCTCTTCTACCCACAAAGCAAGGTACAACTCTTAGGAGTGTGGTAAACCCAATGCCCGAACCAAGGTAGGGGAAGATGAGAGGGATAATGATGAAAAATGGTAAGTATGGAAGGAATGGACAATGAAATTTCATAGACCCACCTAGTGGAAAATCATCCTAAAGGGAGCCAAATTACTAAGGCATTTTTTCACCACCCTAAGGTATGAACAAGTTAAGAGCATAATTTCCAAGAAAAAGTTATGAAATAAAGGAGAGTTCAATGCAACATATTCAAATGCTTTGAAAATCAGAGTGACACATACCGTGATACCTAGACTCATTACCTCATGGAGCAAGACCCACTGCTACTTCAGGACTGGGCGGATGGGATGGATGTTGTTGCTATTGATAGATGGGATGCACTAAAGAAAATATGGGCCCTCTGGGGCCAAGCTCAAGTCATATGGCTTTCAGTACTCCATGTTAGGACCTGTAGGCCTAGAGACATAATATCTTTAGTTATCCCTATGATAGGGGATAACAAGAGCTTCCTCCATTGAAATTGGTGAACCCTCGAGTTATGGCCCTATTGTCATAATCTAGGTTTATTATTTAAATGAAATGTTGATAAGCATGCAAATGAAAAATGCAACTAATCTAATAAATAATTTATCCTAGCTATGAGTATTTTAAGAACCGATTGAAATGAAACAAAAGGAGAAATACAAACACCATGAAGAATAGTCCACCAACTACAGCTTGCACAAACCCCAAGGTAGTTATGAGAAACCAATGATAGCCTACAAGTTGTCGAGACATATCTACTTCACATAAAGTTGTTATCAATGCATGCGATAAGTAAGAAAATACATGAAAAGCATGATAATAGTCTATAGATTTAAAGATCCTTTCCTAAAAGCTTCAAGAAAACTATGAATGGAGAGAATAGTCCACAACTATCCACAATTTGCAAGAGTATAAGAACACAAGCTAACAATGTCTGTATTAAACATATAAATATATCTTACAATGCCAAAAGAAAACCCTTTGAAAGAGTGCAAAAGTTTCTTTTATAAAAATTACCAATGACTATTGGGCCTTGGTCTTCCACCTACTTGACTCTTACCCTTCCCACTTGACTCTTCACCTCCGTATTTGGGCATCCCACTTTACATTTGTTTTTGTATTTATCCTAAATTATATGATGATATATTTTAATAAAAAATCCAAATTATAGTTGTCCTTCATTCATGTGCACTTGTAATAAAAAAACTTGTTCGCTTGTGTTTTCACACCAAACAATGATTTTTGACATTAGTTTGATTCATACATCACCTTTTGGTGGCTTGCACATTATATGCATTCTCTCCTCTTTGCTTTGGAACTTGTTTCATTATTGAAGACCATCTTCCACCCATTCTTGTTTTCTTGGTGTTCTTTAATGGAGATTGTCTGGTCTTCTTCCTTGCTCTTGATTGTATGTCCTTCCTTTAGATTTCCTTCCCTTCTTCAATATGTAACTTTTATGTAGTCCTCCACCATGCTTCAAACCCACCTTTAGTTTCTTTTAGACAAGCTTGATTGCCTCATATGAGTAGAATTGATGCAAGGTATTTAGGGCTTGCTAAAGAAAAGCATCTTCAATTCAATGGTGTTTTCTTCCCTAGCCAAAATTATATAAAATGTCTCAATTAAACCTCATTAGATCCTCCTTGTGGATGCTTTGTAACCTAAGAAATTATAAGGTTTCTTATTCCATTGGCAATCTAAAATATTGAATATGGAAGATTTGGGATATGCAACTCTTGGTAAGTGGTTTAAAATGTGTAGCTTATGTGGGATTTTGTCAATCAATATTTTATTACAAACATATAATAAATGTATTTCAAATAACAAGCGTTAAGGAAAATATTGGACAAGATACCATGATGGTACCAAAGTTTGAGGGTTATACATTGGACAATGACGGGTTGCTGAGGTATAACGAAAAAATTTACGTACTGCCCATTGATGAATTAATAAATTTGATCTTAAATGAAGCGTATCGTGCAGTGTACATGGCTCATCCAAAAGTCACAAAGATGAAGACAGACCTTAAGCTTTTACTCTTCTGAAAGAGAATGAAGGCCGACATAGTAGTTACATGGCGTGATGTCTAGAATTTGAGCAAGTGAAAGTTCAACATAAACATCCGACAAGGTTACTACATCCACACGCTATTATGGAATCGAAATGAGGGTCATTTCGATGGACTTTATTGTTGGATTTTTGCTGACGATAAGAAGACATGACTCAATTTTCATGGTGGTTGACACTTTGATGAAGAGTGCACATTTTATTTATGTACGTACAACATATCAGGCACTAGACATGGCTAGAGTCTTTATCAACAAGATCATGAGATTACGTGGCATTCCAAGCAAGATTTTATTAGATCGAGGATCGATGTTTACAAGATGATTTTGGACTAGTTTCCAAGGGGCCTTGGGAACACAACTTAACTTTAGTACAACGCATCACCTTGAGACCGACAGGCAGACAAAAGGAATGAACCAAATTTTGGAAGATATGTTGTGTATGTATGTGATGGATCAACAAAAAATTTGGGAATGTTTCTTGCCATTGGTTGAGTTTGCATACAAAAACAACTATCAAGGTACAATTAATATGGCACTGTTTGAGTTTCCTTACGGGCGACTATGTCGAATGCCATTGAGCTAGTAACAAATTGAGGATAGGTTCCTGGTAGGACCAGAAGCGATCCAAGAAATGGAAGAACACATGAAATCGATGCGACCAAGGATTAAAGAAGCAGAAGATCGACAGAAGAGTTGTGTCGATGCGCATCGTGTTGACCACATTTATGAATTTGGAGACCGAGTTTTCCTACACGTGAAACTGCAAAAGAGTTCAATCACGTTTGGGAAGGGAGCCAAACTCTCTCCTAGGTTTGTGGGACCTTTCGAGGTTTTGTAAAGGAAGGACCCATGGCCTATCAACTAGCCTTGCCTAATTCTTTGAGGCATATGCACGATGTTTTTCATGTATCTGTTCTGAGACATTATGTTATTAACCCTACACATGTTATTGACATGAGTTCTTTGTAGGTGACAGATGAGGGTGCACTCACGACGAAGCCCATCCACATTATGGACCATCGCATTCGACAACTACGACGTCGAACAATCGATCAGGTCAAGGTCCAGTGGGACAATTATAGTCCACACTCAACTACCTGGGATGACACATATGATATGTGTCAGCAGTTTCCTTATATGTTTGATAGACTAGACATATAGATCTATTCAACTACTTTTATTACTTCATTTTATATATACTGTACAACTTCAGGACGAAGTTTAGAACAAGAGGGGGTGTATGTAACATCCCTCTCTTATGAGCACATGTTATCGACTTATTCTTTGAGGACACTTGCATGCAAGTGATCCGGTTATAGTACATGGTTATATATTTCGCTTATGGATTTTTATGATGATGTTGATGGTTGTGATTTAATGTCAATTTATATATATGTATTGACAATTTATGTTGACGAGTTTCCCCTGAGTGTGCAGGACACTTAACAGATTATGGATGTTGATGGCATCGGTGGACCTCCTCAAACTCCAGATTGAGTCAGGGAGTGGATTGTATTGGTTTGAGTATTTCATTTATGCATATGTGACATATGATCGATTATAGCGTGATTTTGTATATGGATCAATAACAATGTTTTGTTGATGGATGCAGATTGACGATTGCTTGCTAATATGACTCACATAAGGAGTAAAGGGGCCATGCACATAGACTAGATATTGAAGGAGAGGTGTGGTGGATTCCTTGTCACAACCTACTAGCACTCCCGTTATGGCTCGAATTGTAGGTTAATGATTACCTAGTTCGAGAGGTCCACGATGTCGTGAGGGAAGACTGAGACAGTCGCTCACGAAGATTTATAAGGGGTGTGCAATAAGGTAGGGTACTTATTCCTTATAATCCCTTAGGCTCTCACAAGGTCTCACAAATGGAGTGTTGACTCCAGGGGTTGGACAACTACCAAAACCTATCAAAGACGAGTGGCACCCTTGGAGCATGGAGTGCATATTGAAGGGCACGTCGCATAAATAAAATTTGAGTCAATGAATCTAGGTGGCCTAGAAAACCCTAAGCGAATAATTAACCTTGTAAAATCTTTAGCACTGCCAGATCAATTAATTAATTAAAGATAAATTATTAATTAGAAATCCCTATAAAAGTCTAAGCCTTTGCAAATAAAATTTAATTGAGCCGAAGTATAATTTTTATAAAGAGGCTAAACTAAAATTAATAACCAAAGCAAAAGGGGAATGAGGTAAATAATTTCAAGAATTAAGTAAATTGAAATAATCCTAATGATTTGATTTAAGGCACATAGGTGTAAGAAATGAGTAAAATGAAGTTTTTAAAATAAGAAAGAAACATAGAGGAGAGAAAATGTGTACGCATAGAAAGGACTCAGATTTAGTAAGGCACCAATCATTAATTAGAAAGAAAGGGAATAAAGAGACAACTAAGAGTGATTCAAGGAGAGCTTTTAGGAAGAGTGAGGGAAATCAAATTTTATTAAAATAAAATGTGGTTCTACTTGTGCAAATTGGGGAAAGGGTGACACGTGTAAGGGGGAAATAATTTTAAATTATTTAAATTAAAAAAAAATGAATTAATTGTGCAAGTGGGGATGAATTATGGAAAAATCTATAAAAAATGGCTGAGATGAGAAATGGAACACACAGGATATGAGTAAAGTTATGTTGCATATTTTTTGACTAATTTTACTTGTGAGAGTTGGGATACCTAGCTTGAGAGAGAGTGGTGGGAGCTAGAGTATTCTAGTAGTTGTGTGAGTGGCCCCTTTTGCATCTCAGGGGGAAGAAGAGTACCCCTAGCTTTGGCTGGGAGGTACCGATGAAGGAGCGTCATCGCGGAAGCACGTCTTCTATTCCTTTGCCATTGGTTAAGGTATTCTTATTGAAATTTGCATTGTATTAGGTTTTCTTGTATATACGGTTTCCCCTTTTTAATTTACACTCTAGTTAACACGATGAAAATTTCCTGGTGTTTAGTACCAATTCTAAACCTTCCAGATTTAATTGAAATCAATGGGGGATTAATTTTTCTCTGCGAACCAGTAAAACGAAACGGTCCATTCCTCCTGGTACAAAGGTAGAAACTCGTTGCACCTGTGTGCATTCTCTAACTAATTCTAATTTGTTAGAGTTTAGCGTTTGCAAGAAAATTTGGCCATGTGATTCCTTCTTTACTCCTCGTGACTGGCGAGCTTGGGTTGTTGCGACTTGATGTTCGACTTAGAGACTTTCTATGCTTAACCCTAGTTCGACTTTGATAATACTTGGATTTTGTCTTCGAGCCGAAGTTCAGGTGCAGGAACCCTGCACTTATTCGACAGCTGGAGTCCAGGTAGGACTGGAAAACTTCCCTTCAATGATCGTCCTTTTGGACTGGTAACGTCTTCTGTAAATTCTAATCATGTAGTCCATATAAGAGTTCTAGAATCCACTGTAAAATCGTAAGCCAAGGAAAGAAAAACGCCTCTTCGAGTTTGGAAGGCAAGCATAAAATTGAAATCCAAAGGCATCTAAGGGAACAATATTTTAGCACCCGCAGGTCCTGCTGCGACATAACGGTCATGTCCCTTCAAATCCGGTCCCACAGTCCACAACGGTAAACTGGCACGTTGGAATTCAATCACGATTTTAAATCCATTATCTGATGCGCAATGCAGTCTTTCTTGAAATTGGGGCGTTGCGCCTAATGTAAATGGACCAGAAGTTTGCTTAGCCTCGTTCGATGAATTTTTCCAAGGTAAGAAGAAAAATATATATAATAATAAATTGCATTGATTGTGCATTAAGGAAAACCTTAAATATTTGCAATTGAATCTACTTATATAGAAATTGGAAATGAAGACCCTTAGTGAGGGATAGATCCTTATGACATTGTGATAAGCTTCAAACCAAGACTTTTTCCCACTTTGCATATTTTTTAAATTTATATGTTGTATAAACATGAATGACAACAATAGGGGATGATTAATTACTATTAACTAACTAGATAGGTGAAATTGGTTCCATTAAAGGATTAGTTGAACTTATACTTTCTAGTATACTCCTAGGATAACTCTTAATTATTCAAGTTTTAGATTTTCTTGTTTATTTTCTCTACTAAATTTTACCTTGTTTGGGTGGAGGAGTATGAAGATAAGGAAAGCCTTAGTATAGAGGGAAAGGTACTTGCTTTCTTGGAATTTACACACCTTGAAGAATGTTCTATGTGTAAGGGAAGAATTAATGAACTTGTTTACCTTATAGGTGGCCCGATGTTTACTCATACTTGGAAGTGGGATCTAGGATATGGTTTTTAGAATGAACCCTTCCTTGTACTGATACCTCCTTAAGGGACTTATCACTGGCCATGTTGTTCTCTTCTTATATTTTGTCATGTTCCTTAGGTGGTAATTGCGTCAATTATCTGATGTATGTCTGTTGTAGAATTTTCTGTCGTGCCATGAAATAAAAATTGATGATTACTCACGCACCATGAATTTAAAGTGATGTATGATTGGTTATGTGATAGATTTCTTTCGTTCCATGAAATAAATTTGATGATTAATCTTAAGTCTTGAAATTAATGTGATGTATAAAGGATTAAGTAAATAGATTTCTTGCGCCATGGAATAATGTTGTTGTGTAGGATTAAGTAAATAGATTTCTCGCACCATGAAATAATGTTGTTGTATAATGATTAAGTAATTAGATTCCTTTGCGCCATGGAATAATGATGATGTATGAAGGATTAAGTAATTATATTTCTCACACAAGATAAAATTAATGTTGATATATGACTGATAATCTAGTCTAGAGTTTTGAGTGGTGTTTGATTCAGGGAAT